>PISX010000785.1:6690-54293 GCA_004024625.1 Mellivora capensis | reverse complement strand
TAGGATGTTAGGGGAGCCTGGTGGTGGGTTTTAGGGAGGGCACGTATTGCATGGAGCACTGGGTGTGGTGCAAAAACAATGAATACTGTTATGCTGAAAAGAAATAAAAGTAAATTTTTTAAAAAAGTATAAGAGCTACCGTAGGTATGAATTGGACGTTATTAGAAATGACCCTTGGTTCAAGATAGCACTTAATATCCATTTTAGTAATTCCACCCATTTCAGGTCTTTTTAAAGTTTTTTAAAAAATATTTTTAAGAGGTTGACCTCCTACCCCGTACATTTTTTTTTTCCTTTCTTACCGTATGGAGTTTTTAAGAAACATGTCATGTAACTATATTTATACATGCCTCGTCTTTACTATTAGATCATGAATTAAGTGTAATAAAATGAAATTGTTGGCACCCAAGATTCGAGTGGCCAAAGCAAGATGGATCAGAGTCAGAGTGGTGCTCATGGCCCTGGAGCTGACAAGAAACGTGACAAGGACAGAAAAAAAAAAAAAAGAAATCCAAACCTCCTGTACCAACTAAAGTGGGGGAAAGAAGAAGAAAACAAAGGGACCAGATGCTGCCAGCAAGCTGGCACTGGTGACACCTCATACTCAGTGCCTGTTAAAATTGTTGAAGTTAGAATTAAAGACTACCTTCTCATGGAGGAAGGATTCATTAGAAATCAGGAAAAAATGAGGCCTTTAGAAGAAAAGTGAGAGGAGGAAAGATCAGGTGGATGATCTGAGAGGGACCCTCACATTGCTAGGAACCTTGGAAGAGATCACTGGTGACAGTAATGCCATCATGTCTACATCTGTGGGCTCAGAGCACTACATCAGCATTCTTTCCTTTGTAGAAGACAACATCTGCTGGAACCAGGCTGCTCGGTCATACTCATCCACTGGCTACATGCCATTATTGGGATGCTCATGTTTGACAGGGATCCTTTTGTCACAGTGATGAAGGTAGAAAAGGGCCCTCAGGCTGATATTGGGAGGTTGGTCAACCAAATCCAGGAAATTCAGGAAACTGGAGCTTCCTCTACTCATCCTGAATATTGATGAAGAAATAAGTATAAATACCCCCAAAGGGGGTCATTATATGATCTACCTGGCACAGGTAAAACCCTATTAGCCAAAGCAGTAGCAAACCAAACCTCAGTCCATTCTTGAAAGTGGTTGGCTCTGAACTTAGTCAGAAGTACCTAGGTACTCATTTGGGAATTGTTTTGCATTGCTGAAGAACATGTACCATCCATTATGTTTATTGATAAAATTGATGCAATTGGAACAAAAAGGTATGTCTAAAATTCCAGTGGTAAGAGAGGAATTCAGTGAACAGTTTTGGACTGTTGAGTCAGTTGGATGGATTTGACTCAAGGGGTGACATGAAAGTTATCATGGCCACAAACCAAATAGGAAGTTTGGATCCAGCACTTATCAGACCAGGCTGCATTGACAGAAAGATTGAGTTGTTTCTCCCCAATGAAAAGCACATCTTTGAGATCCACACAAGCAGGATAATGCTAGTTGATAATGTAACTGTGGAGGACTTGATCATGGCTAAAGATGACCTGTCTGGTGCCAATATCAAGGCAATCTATATAGAAGCTGGTCTGATGGTCATGAGAGAACATAGAATGAAAGTAACAAATGAAGACTTAAAAATCTAAGGAAAATACTCCTTATAAAAAACAAGGAAGCACACTTGAGAAGCTCTGTCTCTAGTAGACGACTCCTGTGTTCCTTTTTAAGTGTGATGTGCAGGATGCCCACTGCACTGCCTTCATGTGTTGGTCATATGAAAAGCCCTCTCCAATAAAAAGAGTGCTCTTTCTCAAAAAAAAAAAAAAAAAATTGCTGGCACCCAGATCATAATGAACATCCAGTGACTATTTATTGCATTTACATCTTTCAGGAAAGATATCATGCTATCTATATGTATCCTGCTAAATTTCTGTCCTTTGGCCCTGTAAGATATTAAATAAATATTGTTGAGCAGATACCTTGAGAAGGTGTAAAACCTAAGGCAATTGCCAGAAAGAAAATATGAAGTTGGATGTTAAGAATTAGGAATCAGGATTAGGCGTTTTAGGATTAAAGATTCTAGACTCAGCTTAACTCATAGACCAAAGTAGACTCAACCTAACAGTGTGACGTGACACTGGGCATAAACCTTTAGACAGGAATGGTTTCTGTGGATAAATAATGACTTAACTACACATAATGATTAAGAAAAGGAAAAAATAGATAGGTCCTTCAAAAACTTATCTCATTTAATAAAACTGAATGCCAGAGAAAGTAGAGTCTGAGCATATCTAGAAGATGTAGTAAAATCTTTTTTTGATGGAAAATAAACTTCTGGGCTTTAAAATACAGTTAAAGACTTTATGATAAGACTCCTGTGTGTATTTTCCCAAATCCTTATTTTAACTCTTGTTAAAATTGATCAAGAGAGAGAGATTGATCCATTGGCTTATGTTGCAAATGGTAACCAGTAGGGCAGAAAGAGTCAGAGAAAAGTAGAATTCCATATGAATCCCAATGAAAAGGGCAGGCTTATTTCTCGCCCTGAAATGAAAGTCTTTGTTTCTGAATAAAAGAAAGAGGAAAGGAATGGAGATGGAGGATGAGGTTAAAGTTTTACCTTGCACTCTACCTGTTAACACCTCATTGCTACATCATTAAGATGAGTAAGTGGAGGTTTAGAGTTCCAGACTTCATTTATTTCTCCTTAAATTCAGGTGTCTTTCCAAGAGCTTCTGGACTTTGTATTGTAATCTCCAGATACTTGGCGATAACTTCCAGCTACCATAACCTGTTTTATTACATTTTTTGCAGTGGTTTATTGAGAAAATGTTAAAAGAGAAACAGTATTATGGAGCTAAAGTTAGATATGTCAAGAGATGAAATAGTGAGAAAAATTAACCAACTTGATTAAAATCTCTAGTCTTAAGAAAACATGTTTTCACAATGAGAGATGCTGTATTTTTTATATCTGTTATCATTAATATATCTTTTATGTAGTTTGAAATTGTAGTTGAAATAATGTTAAACATCCAACAAGAGTAGATAACAATTTAAAATATTTTTGAATCCAACATGATAGTACCCAAATACATAAGCACATAATACATAAATATATACCCAAATACCAAATACATAAAACATAGAATAAATAATCAATAGTAATACAATAATAGTAGAGGACTTTAACACCCCACTTACATAGATGGACAGATCATCCAAACAGAAAATCAACAAGTAAACAGTGACTTTGAATGACATACTCTACCAGATGGTCTTAACAGACATATTCAGAACATCCCATCCTAAAACAGCATAATACACATTCTTTTTGGATGCACATGGAACATTCTCCAGAATAGATCACAATTTAGGCCACAAAAGAAGCCTTAAGAAATTAAAAAAGATTGAAGTCATACCATGTATCTTCCCTGACCACAATTTTATGAAATTAGAAATCAACCACAAGAAAAAAATCTGGAAAGACCACAAATAATACACAGAGATTAAATAACATGCTACAGAACAATGAATGGGTCAACCAGGAAATCTAGGAAGAAATAAAAAATTGTATGGAAGCAAATGAAAATGAAAACATAGCATTCCAAAACCTTTGGGATGCACCAAAAAAGTTCTAAGAGGGAAATGAATAGCAATACAGGCCTACCACGAGAAGCAAGAAAAATCCCAATCAACCCAACCTTACACCTAAAGGAGCTAGGAAGGGAACAAAAAACAAAATCCCAAACCAGCAGAAGAAGGAAATAATAGAGATTAGAGCAGAAATAAATGATATAGGAACTAAAATATACAATAGAAGAGATCCATGAAACCAGGAGCTAGTTCTTTGAAAAGATCACAAAATTGATAAACCTCTAACCAAACTGATCCAAAAAAAAGAGAGAGAGAAAGGACTCAAAATCACAATAAAAAAGAAATAACAACCAACACCACAGAAATAAAGACAATTGCAGAGGAATATTTTGAAAAACTCTATGTCAACAAATTAGACAACCTAGAACAAATGGATAAATTCCTAGAAACATATAACCTACCAAAACTGAAGCAGGAAGAAATAGAAAATTTGAACAAGCCAGTTATCAGTAAGGAGATTGAATCAGTAATCTCTTCCTCTTTGATCCTCTGCCTTGTTTCTCAAATTCCATATATCAGTGAGATCATATGACAGTTGCCTTTCTCTGATTGATTTGTTTTGCTTAGCATAATACCCTCTAGTTCTATTCATGTCATTGCAAATGGCAAGATTTTGATTTTTTGATAGCTACATAATATTCCATTACATATATAAATACCACATCTTCTTTATCCACTCCTCTGTTGATGGACATCTAGGCTCTTTCCATAGTTTGGCTATTGTGGAAATTGCTGCTGTAAACATTTGGGTGCATGTGCCCCTTCAGATCACACTACATTTGTATCTTTGGGGTAAATACCAAGAAGTGTAATTTCTGGGTGGTAGGGTAGCTCTGTTTTCAACTTTTTGAGGAACTGTCATACTGTTTTTCAGAGTGACTGCACCAGCTTCCATTCCCACCAACAGTGTAGGAGTGTTCCCCTTTCTCCACATCTTTGCCAAAAGTGCTCAACATCACTCAGAATCAGGGAAATACAAATCTAACCCTCAATGAGATACCACCTCACACCAGATAGAATGTCTACCAAACTTTTAAAGAAGAGTTAATACCTATTCTTCACAAAGTATTCCAAGAAAATAGAATAGGAAGGAAAACTTCCAAATTAATTCTATGAGGCCAGTATCACCCTAATACCAAAACCAGATAGACATCACAGAAAAGGAGAACTAAAGGCCAGTATCTCTCATGAATATATATGGAAAAATCTTAAAATAATAGCAAACCGAACCCAACTATACATTAAAAAAAATCATATACTATGATCAAGTGGGATTTAATCACAGGATGCAAGTGTGGTTCAGTATTCTCAAAACAATGCAATGCATCACATCCATAAGAGAGAGGTAAAAACCATATAATTATTTCACTGTGTCAAAGGCATTTGACAAGTGCAATATGCATTCATGATAAAAACCCCTCTGCCAAGTAGGTCTGCCAGATAGGTCTATTATATGTCAACATAATAAAGGCTTTATGTGAAAAACTCACAGAAGGGGCCCTTGGTTGTTCAGTCAGTTAAGGATCTACCTTCAGCTCAGGTCATGATCCTAGCATCCTGAGATCGAGCCCTGCATTGGGCTCTCTACTTAGTGGGAAGGAAGTCTGCTTCTCCCTCTGGTCTTCCCCCTCTCTCACTCTCTCTCAAATAAATAATATAGAACAAAAAATAAAAACAAAAAATCTCACAGTCACCATCATACTCAATGGTGAAAAACTGAGAGGTTTTCCCCTAAGTCAGGAACAAGATAAGAATATCTATTCTCACCACTCTTACTCAACATAGTACTGGAAGTACTAGCCACAGCAGTTAGATAACATAAAGAAATAAAAGGCATCCAAATTTGTAAGGAAGAAGTAAAACTCTCATTATTTGAAGATGACATGATACTATAAATAGAAAACCTGAAGACTTCACCAGAAATTGAATAGAACTGGTAAATGAGTTCAGTAAACAGAATCAATGTACAGAAATCTGTTGCATTCCTATGCAGCAGAAGGTAAGAAAATAGTCTCATTTACAACTGCACCAAAGCCAATAAAATATCTAGGAATAAACTTAACTAAAGAGGTGAAAGACTTGTACTCTGAAAACTATAAAACCCTGATGGAAGATACTCAAGGCAATGCAAAGAAATGGAAACATTCCATGCTAATGAATTGGAAGAAAAAACACTGTTAAAAGGCCTATACTTCCCAAAGCAAGCTACAGATTTAATGTAATCCCTATGAAAACAACAACAGCATTTTTCACAGAACTAGAACAAACAATCCCAAGATTTGTGTGGAACCACAAAGACCCCAAATATCCAAAGCAATCTTGAAAAATGAAAATGAAACTGGAGGTATCACAATACTGGATTTCAAGTTATGTTACAAAGTGGTAGTAATTTAAACAGTATGGTACTGGCATAAAAATGGACCTAGAAATAAACCCCAAATTATATTGTCAATTAATGTTTGACAAAAGAAGACTGAATATACAATGGGAAAAAGTCTCTTCAGCAAATGATATTGGGAAAACTGGACAGCTTTGTGCAAAAGAAAGAAATGGGACAACTTTGTTTCACCATTCACAAAAATAAACTCAAAATGGATTAAAGACCTAAATGTAAGACCTGAAACTGTAAGGATCCTTGAAGAGAGCCCAGGCAGTAATTTCTATGACAACTTTTTTTCTGGATTTGTCTCCTGAAGCAAGAGAAATATAGAAACACAAAGAAACTGTTGGGACTACATCAAAATTAAAACCTTCTGCACAGCAAAGGAAACAGTCAACAAAACTAAAAGGCAACCTACTAAATGGAAGAAGATATTTGCAAATGACATATCCAATAAAGGTTTAGTATTCAAAATATATAAAGAATTGATACAAATCAACACCCAAACAAAAACAAAGAATTCAATTTAAAAATGGACAGAAGATATGAACAGACATTTTTCCAAAGAAGACACATAGATGACCAACAGACATATGAAAAGATGCTCAATATCACTCATTATTAGGGAAATGCAAATCAAAACTGCAATGAGGTGTGACCTCACACCTGTCAGAATGGCCAAAACAAAACAAAACAAGAAACAGCAGTTGTTGGTAGGATGTGGAGAAAAAATAACCCTCTTGCACTGTTGGTAGGAATGCAAACTGGTATAGCCACTGTGAAAAACAGTATGGAGATTCCTTAAAAAATTAAAAATAGAACCACTTTACAATCTGGTAATCACACAAGTGGATTTTTACCCCCAGGAAAAACCGAAAACAGTAATTCAAAGGGATATATGCACCCCTGTTAATTGCAACATGATTTACAATACCCAAACTATGGACACAGCCCAAGTGTCCATTCATAGATGAAAAGATAAAGAAGTGTGTGTGTGTGTGTGTGTGTGTGTATATACATACATATATATAGTGCATTGAATATATATTGTATATATTGTGTATTGAATACATATATACATTGTATATATTGTATATTGTATATAGATATATATACATTGAGTATATATATATACACACAATGGAATATTATTCAGCATAAAAAGAATGATATCTTGCTATTTGCAACTAGCATAGAACTAGTATAATACTAAGCGAAATAAGTCAGAGAAAGACAAATACTGTGATCTCATTCATATGTGGAATTTAAGAAACAAAACAAACAAGCAAAGGAAAGAAAAGAGGAAAAAAAAAAGGCAAGCCAAGAAACAGACTTAACTATAGAGAACAAACTGATGGTTACCAGAGGGGAGGTTGGTGGGGAAAATGGGTGAAACAGGTGATAGGGATTAAAGAGTACACTTAACATGGTGAAAAAAGAAAGGGAGGGAGGAAGGATGGAAGAAAATGTATTGAACTGTTCCTCTTATGTCATAGCAACTTACATACTTGATGTATCTGAATTGTAAAGACATGTCTTATATATCTTTAAATTTTGAATGTTACTTTTTATGTCTGCCTATTTTCTCTTCTGCTTTTTCTGTGTCTTTGACTTTTTTTTTTAAAAGATTTTATTTATTTATTTGACACAGAGAGAGAGATGGTGAGAGAGGGAACATAAGCAGGGGAGTGGGAGAGGGAGAAGTGTTTCCCCACTGAGCAGGGAGCCCGATGCAGATCTCGTTCCCAGGACCCTGGGATTATGACCTGAGCTGAAGGCAGCCGCCTAACTAACAACCACCCAGGCACCCCATCTTTTGAATTTATTTTAAAATATTTATTCATGGGGTACCTGGGTGGCTCACTGGGTTAAGCCTCTGCCTTTGGCTCAGGTCATGATCTCGGGGTCCTGGGATCAAGCCCTGCATCAGGTTCTCTGCTCAGCAGGGAGCCTACTTCCTTCTTTCTCTCTGCCTGCCTCTCTGCCTACTTGTGATCTCTGTCTGTGAAATAAATAAATAAAATCTTTAAAAATATATATTTATTCATCTTTTTGTGCAAAATGCCATGCAGAGATACAAAGCTGAGTAACTTAAATACCTGTAATAGAGGCACTTGCCAGTAGGAGGGTAAGGCATATAAAATAAAAGATAGAATACTAAAGAAGTAAGCCTACAAAAACTTCAGGATTCCAAGATCTACCAGTTAGATTCATCAAGGAAGACTTTATAATGGAGATAAGTGCCCTAGTTCTTACATTTGTTCCTTTATTTCATTAAAAATACTTTTGAGGACCTATTGTACTCCAAGCATGTATATAGATGCTAAGAGTTCAGAGGTAAATAATGTAACTCTAGTCTTTACTTTCATAGATCTCAACAGATAGTGAAGAAAATGTACAATTAACAAGATTATACAATTATATAATTGTAACAAATGCTCTGAAGACCTAGAGGATGCTATGACAACATAAAGTAGGAGATCTAATTTAGAGACCTTCATTTAGCCTTAAAGAGTGAATAAGAATTAGCCAAATGAGGGCTGGAGTTATGGGGGAAAGGAAGGAAAAATTTTGGTCTTAGATGGAACAGCATGTATGAAGATCCCAAGGATGGTATGATTCTGATCGTTTTGAAGAATGGAAGGTAGGCCTTTGTGGGAGAAAGAGAGATCAAGGGAGGAGGTATATGAGATAAAGCTGAAGAAGTGGGGAAGGGCCTATCTATGCCTTGAGAAATTTTAGTCTATCAGTGGAGTCACCAAAGGATTTAAGCAAATGTAGCTGTGGTGTGGCAAATGGAATAAAGTCAGGTAGCCAGTTACAAGACTTTACTTTAGGAGTTCAGATTAGAGATAATAGTAGCTTGGATTGTGTGTGATTTGGGCTAGAGATAATTGAGTGATTCAAGCTGTATTTTGAAGGGAAAACAAACACTATTTGTTGGTTCTTTGGAGCGGAATTGTCTAGAGGATACTGAGGTTTCTTGCTTGAGCAACGGTGGCTCATGATGTCTTTTACTTAAGTGAGGGACACTGTATGGCTTAAGATCATGAACTCAAATCTGAGACATTCTCACTTTATAAAAACCATGAGACATCCAAATGGAGATTTTGGATGGCAGTTGCATAGACAAGTGTGCAAGTGTACTGCTTAGAAGAGGGATTAGCACTAATGATGAAAATGTGAGTTAGTGGCATAGGGATGTATTTTGAAGGCATGGGATTGGATATTCTTTGGACCAGCAAAGTAACGTTTTTTTTCTTAGACATAATTTTCACCACATCATTTCAAAATACAAATGTCATTATTCTGCATGATTTTAATATATTCAGAGATAAATATTTTCTCCTCTTGAGTAACATTCCTCTAACATGAGATTGTAAGTCAAAAAGTAAATAAAATGCATTAATTAAACTTACTTTACAATACAAATTACTTGTCTTTATCTGTTCTTGAACAGATACGTATTTTTGCTCTTTGATTTTGATCTTGAGTTCTTCTGCCCTCACTCCATGCCCCCAGATAATGTATTTCTATGGTAATTTGTTGGAATATTTGATTGGTTAAATGATTTCTTATGTCAGGCAGTTTTGTAAGTAACATGTTTTTCCCCCAAGGAATTGGATTAAGGGTAGAAATCTTTTCAAAATTAACCAGAGTTATAATTATCATCTAATTTGTTGCTTTAAAAAGCCCTATTTTATGTATCTATAATAGTTTGTTTCATCAGAGTTTTATAAATCTTTCTCATCATAGGGTTTAACTAAAATATGAAGTATGTTAACTCATGATAGTTTAAAAGATTTTATTCATTAAGTATCTGTGGAATCTCTACTGAAGGTAGTACAATGAATTTATTCACTGTTTTTTTACTTTCTCATTTTTTTAGAGAAACCCTTCAAATGTCCCACAATATTATAAGGTCTAGAGTATACATATTGCTTACAGATTGGCATAAATTTTGAGAAAAGCACATTAAGTAGTGAGGAAAGTGCACAACTCTGAAGGACTTGCTAAGCAGAATAGGCAAGCAGTTGTAAAGTTTTCTAGTTTACTACAAGGCCTGATCTAAAGTGAAGCTAGAGTTATTCATGAAATTAATTCATGATTTAAAGAGTCAGCTTATTTTGTGGCTTCAGTGATAAAATTTTGACCTTAACTGAATTATCTGTCTAAACATACTTCATAAGATACTGGTAAAATTACAGTTTTTAAAAAAAATCTGAAGTTTCTTAAAATATTATTGTCTTTATCACTACGGATTTACTAAGCTAGGGTCTGAGTACTGATTAATCCATGGCTTAAACTTCTTTGCATTTATATCCAGATACACAGGACTAAATAGTTCTTATGTGCTAGGAATTTGCAAATATGTATTATTTCTCTATTTGTAAATTTATTTTTAAAAGAATATCTTTTTTGGAATAATCATATTGTCATCTAACTTGTGTCATTACCTTGTATCCTTACTCAGTCTTGAGTGTTTTCTTTGTCCTGAAGGAATTGCCTATGACCCTCTGATGCTGAAACACCAGTGCATTTGTGGCAATTCCACCACCCACCCTGAGCATGCTGGACGAATACAGAGCATCTGGTCACGACTGCAAGAAACTGGGCTGCTAAATAAATGTGAGGTAATCCTCAATTTGCCATACTCTTTTACTTATTTAAATGTCACATAAAGAGGCCAGTATTCATTTGGGTGATAGCAGAAAAATGTTAATGCTGGAGTACAAACACCATCATGGATGAACCATCATTGATCCTGGTAGCACAGCACTTATGACTCTGGGCTGTGCACATAGTAGGGGTTCAGTCCAAATTGATGGACTGAACAGCAGCATGATGTCTGTGTAGCATTTTTTGGTATGCACGGTAGCATGGTTGTTTCCAAATAGGTGTCATTTACTGAGTTAATTTTCTGAGAAACTCCACAAACTCTTAAGGGCTAAGTAATTGTTATTTCTTATTATAAACTATATCGTGAACTCAGATATATGCCAAATTTGCCTATTAAAATGACTGGATTTAAAGATTAACTGTCCTTTTACCAAGAAAAGTCACTTCTTTTAATTAAAGTGGCTGACGTTCTTACATTTTTATGGTAGAGGTTTGAGTACTTTTTAATTGGTATTTCTTTAGACTCACTTTTGCAGATTCCTCGACTCCCATTTTTCATTTGAGAAATCTATTTCTTAGACCTTCAAAAGTAAAAATGGTATCAATTTCAAAAGGTTCCTGTTGTCAAATTTGCAAATTATATAACAATCAGCAGCTGTTTGATTTAATTGCTGTAAATATCCATTGTTGCCTAAGACCCAGTAACATTCTATGTTTGAGTCTAAGACATTTTTAAAAGAAAAATATCCCACGTGTTTTTTTTTTTTTTCACATTACTTTAACATTGATTGATCAAAAGTATTTTTTCCCCCTGGGTCTATACCATGTCCCAAACATGTTCTAGGGACTAGAATTACAGAATTTCACAAGACAAATAGAGTCCTTGTTATTACAGACTGACGATTTAACATGTTGCTCTTTGGTTTTGTTGTCAGTCTTTGCAGATGAGTGAAGGAAATCCAATCTAGTTCTCACCACTTTGGAGGCTAAACCACTCTGTCATCTACACAGTTCTGTATGAAGTAAACAAAGTAAACCAGCAAGGGGACTTATCTGTAGTGAACTGGTCTTAATGAACATTGATTCATGTGAACATTCTTGTTTCACCTTTGCATTAACTATAGATGTTTTCCAGCATGGCATTCTTTCTGTGCTTTTGCCAACTAAGGCATTGCTGTTTACATTTTTTTTCACTTTCAGGTCTTTATTATATCCTGGAGCCTTACCCCTGCCACTTCAATTAACAGTGGCAGATCCCAGTCTTCAAATGCATTGTTAGATTATGGTATTTCTTAAATTTATTACCTGAAGGAATACTGGCTATGAAAGGAACAAAGTGCTGAAATAAATGGAATGTAATATAGCTCACACTAGTAAATAAATGGAATGTAATATAGCTCACACTAGTCTTAACATTTAAAAATCTGTTACCCATTTCTGATCAGTCTTCTTTTTCAATTCTTTATACATCACATTACTTTAGTCCTATATTATTTGAAAGCATCAAATTCAATTTACACAACAGCACTGGCTGATGTGATATCAGTCCAAGGGTGAAATGGCACAAGTATAGAGGGGCTGATGAGAACGAGTGAGTCTAGCCTCAGCCCAGTCAGCAAAATAAGTGTTTCTCTGGTAAACAATCACACAGTTACAAATAATGCACTTGAAAGCCCAGATCAGCAGTTGCTCTTAATGAAGACCAAGCACAGAAGTATGATCCATAATTTCACAGTACTATAAGCAAAACACTCTTTTTGCTAACATTGTTTGAAAACAGTTCACCAGTTTGATTTCTTAAGTGATGAAATTGTTGCCCATGATATGTTTATTTGCTCCTATATTATCTGGTATCTGTGACTTTATGCTGACCTAATTGTAAATGGAATTTCTAAAACCATTAAAAGACAATTTAATATACCTAGGAATTTGATGTTTCTTTGTGTGTAAATGATTTTAGGAATATTCAAAATGGAATTTTAAAAATGATCTGTAACAAACAAACATTACCCTTTTCCAGAGACTTTCAGGTTATATATAAAATAAAACAAAGTAACAAAAAGGGGTAAAACAGAACCACAAGAAATATGACTTATTTTTTTTCCTTGTTTCTATTGTACGAGTTGGGGAGAAAATAAAAAGGGAACATACAGAGATTATTTCAAACTGTTTTAGCCCACTCAGAAATAGCAGAATCTACTTCCTTAGCCAGTATTCTCCCTAATAAATGCAACCAAAATAAATGATACATGTTTGTTGTGGATTTTCTTTTGAAGTCTTTGATTTGACAAGTTAAATCTAATATGCACATTTATTATTAATATATTATTAAATCATCTTTCAAGGATGCTAACCTTTCTGTCTCAAGCCAAATTATTTTGAAAGTTTCAATGATGTGGAAGAGAAAAATGACAGAAACATGTATCAAGCCTTTTAACAATTCACTGAAACTCAATACAATCAGTTGTTGAAAAATCAAGAGAGAAGTATACTATAAGTGACAAGTGGCTAGGTATGTGGTGGGTATATTAACCAGTTAAAGAGGCAGAAAGTTTCCTATATAGGCTAACAGGTTTTCTGGTTAGTGTTTATGAACCTTCTAAAGAGATAAAGACCAATGACAGTATCTTCCAGTTGGACTTGACTTGCTCCAAGAAAAAAAATTAGGTTTCAGCTTGGGTATTAATGAATATTTACCAGGGTGGCTGAAGGGTTTAAGGAAAATGAAACCTTTCTTTCTAAATTTTCATAGGTAAAACTATCGGGAAGTTAAAGTCCAGCTTTTCCCCCCCTTGATTATATCTAGAGTATGCATTACTGAGAGGGTAAAATCTATGTGTCTAAGACACCAGAGATAGGAGTACCAGTCCCTGTGTCTAGGTTATCACTTCTTCCTAAGCAGTATAGACAAATTCCTGACCTGGTTGTGAGCAGTAAGAACTCAGCTCAGTTGTCTCAAAGGAGAGAGGATTTATTAGATTTTGTAGAAAAGGATATAATCTAATAAGAATACAAAACCTAGAAGCTGGGTCAGTTTGTTTTTCCCCCAACATCCAGAGAGTGATTTGCTGTCTTCCAACATTATTTCATGCCAGGTTTGTGTAGCTACCCATAGTTAAGTTACCCATACCAAGTTAAGTTAGTGATTAGCCTTTGCTTTCAGTGAAGGAATCAACAGAGTTCTAGGGATGTATTGCCAGCCAGTAAGCAGAAACCCATGGCTGGGTAAGTGGTATTCATTTATTATTATAGTGGTGCTCAAGTGTTAGCATATATCAGAATCATTGGGAATGCTAAGACACAGATTGCTGGGCTCCAGACTCAGAGTTTTAGATTCAGCAGTAGTGGAGTCTTATTGGGGTGAGGTCTACAAATTTGTGTTGCTAACATGTATCTGAGTAATCCCGAGACTGCTGATATGGCTGCCACGCTTTAAGAACAGGGATGTATCCATTCAAAAAAAACAGTATATCAAAATTTTGAGTTTTCCAGCCTCCTGTGTTATGAGCTGGAAATGCAATACTGAAAAGATTCATACCCTGCCTACAAGGAGGTTACTGCCTGGTGGGTTCAGCAGACATTAATCAAATGATCACATAAATAAATATATAATCACAAAATTGCCAGGGGTTTTGAGTCACTAGTTTATGTTGCAGTGATTTTAAAGACTCTTACTGATTGAGCTTGGGGAAGAAATAAAATGAGAAAGACTGTGGTCTGTCATCTTCATAGTTTTGACAGCATCAGAAGCGCCATCTGAACAAGAGATAGAAGTAGAAATATTATACCTCAGAATTCAGGGAGGAAATATTCCAGACCTTATGTTAAAGATTTAGTTCTCTTTCTGTTTTTATTCACATTCATTTTAGGATTACTGTTTTACTGGGAAAAATGGTAAGGATTCTCAATTTTACTGGCATTCAGAGAAAAGTCAGGTTCCCTCAACTAACAGAATAGTCAATTTTGCAATTAAACAATGATATAGAAAAGATGGCAATTTGAAAACATTTAAAGTCATCCTTTGTTTCAAAATAATAGACTGGTCCACAAATCAGACTTATGTATTATGTCAGTTTATTTAGAAAAATTAATCAAAATGTATTCCTTAAAGCGTAATGGTTCAACATTACATTTGACCTTTGTTCTGCCATTAATTATCTGTATACTTTTGTCAAATCATTTAACCTTACTGATCTTTGGCTTTCCCATTGTAAGATGAGGCTCTTAGGAAGGATATTTGCTAGGATCTTTTCCAGCTCTGACATCATATGAAATTAGATGGCTGAGGAGTTTATTTGGAACATAGCACTTTCTTTGGTTAAGAGTAGAAGAAATTCTTAGGATATTTAGTAAACCTATTGCTTTTTATTTTGTAAGCTATGGTGTAAATTGGTTGTGCTTACTAGTCCTGATTATCAGCCAGAGAAAACATTAGTCTTCATTATATGAGATTACAGTGGTAACATGGGTTAAGTTCTTTTGGCATGACGTGGCACTGTTGTTTTGTTTTGTTTTTTAATTGAGGTGGTTAGTAGTCCTTCATGCCAGTACTATTTAATTTTTTCCCCTATTGAATCATTCATATTTAGTTTAGAGATTCTATTGGGAGCAAAAAGCAAAATCAGCAGCTTTCTTACCACCATAAGAAATGAATCTGGAGGGGTCATTTGGTGCCCTCTTTAGGAACAAGTCCTTTGATTAGGTATCCAGGCTTCAAAATGTGTGTGCCCTGAAAAAAAGAATGTGCTTTTCTGTGCTTAAAAAATTGCAGAGAATGACCCATCATCTGTTAGAAATGCACTTGCAGTTGTTTTTCCAGAAGTGTTCATGACTCTCAGCCCCACCAAGCCACCCACAAACATTTGCTTGCTCTCACATTTGTTTTGAGAATAATAACATTTTATAATGCTTTTGTTGGATTACATATTATGTGGAATTTGCATTGGCTCTTTGTGACTAATATTGAATAACTTTGTTTTGCTTAATTCATAAGTAAAAACCATAAGCAACATACTGTGCTGAAATGTTTAACTCTTTTATTCAAGTGCCAACACAAAGTAATAACAAAACAGTTCTGGGACCTGAAACCAAGCTACTGTTGCCCCTTCTGGGACTTCCTCAGCAGTTCCAATGAGAGCAGCTTTAATGTAAAATTTTAAGATGCTAAGAAACTTAAGGCAATGGTCCCATGCTTTTCCTGCACATACAGGTAATTTTAAAAGACCTTTTGCAAATCTAAATAAAGAAATATAATACTCTTTGGAGAAATACTTTTGGAATGTAGAGGTTTTCTGACATCAGTCAGAAACACTAAATACTGCAATTTAATTCAGTTCATTAAACATTTGTTTTATAGAGTAATCTAACTAGATGGCAGCACATAACAGCTTACTGTTTTGTTTAGTTGGCAAAACATTTTGTGTGTGTGTGTGTGTGTGTGTTTGTGTCTTAGAATCTAACCACAAAGCAGTAAGGGAGTCTTGTGAATTGTTTCTAAAGGATATGGCAGTCTTGAGAAGCAGTACAAATGATCTAGATGTGACGAGTAAACCATGGTATATTATGTCATTATTCTGATAGATATTTGTAAATCATAGAGTTGACCTAGGCAGATAAATACATTAAAATTACTTGTGCAGCCTTTAATCAGAATTAAGATGATTTAGAATTTTTTGTTTTATTTTTATTTCTGCAAAAAAGGAACAATTAATGTGGAAAACAACCAACAAAAGGAAAGAAAACAGGCTGCCCTCCTGAGTCCATTTGGAAAGTGATAGAGGATTTTTTTTTTTTTAAATAGCAGAATTAAAGCCTGTTAACAAAAATGAATAGTTACATGTTTTTCAACCATCTGAAAATTGCAGTTCTAAAGTTTATTTATTGCAATAAAATTTGTTTCATATGTAATTACTATTTTAAAAATCAGTGCTTTGACCCAAACCATTAAAATGTTCATTTATAGTTATTTACAAGATAATTATAATGTAGGAAATTTAGTTATATGAAATCATCAAAACTGAGCAGTTGACACTAAAGGGTAACATTTACTTTTTTGATGAGCATAATGTTTCGAAATGAGTGAAAAGAAAACATTAAAAAATATATAGTACATCTACTTTTTGCCACTCAGACCTTTATTATTGTATGGGATTTGCTATTTTTCTCAAGTGCTTTTCCAACTGCTCTATGCACCCTGAAATATTTTTACATAAATTGTAATGACTGAATCAAACAGTTTTACAAGCAAGTGGAGGCACTAGTTTTGAAGAACAGATGGAACTTTTTTACTTCCCAACCTTCGCTGTGATAACCGTTTACTGTAACTACTCTTTAGTTTGAAATGTGGGTCAGTAGAGTGTCAGTTTCTTGAATTCACTTAAGAGCAGAATGAATGGACGGTTCCATCTAACCTGTAGTTCTGTACCTAAGATGCCCATTAAAACCCACAGGGTGGTTCTAACTATCTCGATGCCCAGGCTGTCCCCAGGTAAAGTTAATCAGAAGCTCTGGAAATAGGACCTAGGTAGCAATATCTTTTAAACTTACACAGCTGATTCCGAGGTGCAGATAATATTAAAAATCACTGCAATAGAAACTGAGCTTCTTAACAAAGCTTAATGAAGTGGAGACAGAAAGGTTAATGGAGTCAAATATTTGGAGACGGGAGAGTAACAGAAGCTGGCATTTATAAATCTAAGAAACAAAGGTAATATTAACTCAGAAGTTTCATACACAAACTTAAAAATTGGCAAAAGTGTTCACTACTTTGAAGTTGTCATAGGGTAGGGATGTGAATTCTAAGAAATACTTTTATTTTTCAGTTATGATTAAGCATATAAGAATTGGCTTCAAAAAATAGCTAGTATTCCTTGGAAAACCTTCATAGTGAGATCTCCTCTCTTGCTCAACCATAGTAATTTATTGCTCTGATTATTATGTTTGCTTGCCCGAGACAAATCTATAAATTAAAGGATATTTTGTTGGGTTTTTGTGTATAAGACTATTTCACATAGAATCTTACCATTTTAGGACTAAGGGGGGATGTCAAAGTAATTTGGTCCAACCCCCTAATGTTTATAAATAGAGAAACAAAGGTCCAGAAAAGCATCTTATAGCTAGCTATGGGCCTATTAAAGATAGGTGAGAGTCAGAACCTAGAATTCAGAGCTCTTGGCTTGCAGTTTATTTTCTTTCCATGTGACTGACAGAAGAACCACAGGCTGTTGGGCTACCTGTCTGCTTAATTTCCTCTTTCCTTCTTTCACTCCCTTTTTTTGGTAAGAAAAACTCTGACAAGAAAAGGTTATTGGACCACAAGGGATGTTAGAAAGAAAGAACACATTTGCGGGGGAGAGGATTGAAACTATCCTTCATGTAAAATTTGAAGAAACAATTAGTTGTAGCATTTGAAAACTATAGTAGGTACACTTGGGCATGAGCAATGAGACCAGATTTTTAAATTCATTTAAGAGAGAGAAATGTATTAAGAAAAATGAACAGGCTGCGAACTGATCCATTAAGTATTAAGTATGGAATTTGTAACAGAAGGTAACTTTGACTCTCCTGTGTCATTTATGATTCTTTAACTTTCAAAGTATGCAACCCTGTGAATTTTTGTAGAAAAAAAATAAAAAAGCATCCCTATATTTAGCGACACTGGATGAAATATCTTCAGAAAATGAAATATTTCAGGGGAAATTGTTGCCTAATATGTCACCACTTTGAAAATGATTAAAGAAAATGGGGTCTCCCCCAGCAGAGGCAGGTACTTTGACTTGTCAAATTTAAGTTGGATATTTTTCTCTTAGTTTGGAACTGCCACAAAATGAGCCCTTTCATGTCCTCAATAATACCAAACCAATGCAATCCATCTGTTCTGCTAAATTATTTCTAGTTCCCTAACCAAAGGCACTGCTTTTTCATGCATTTTATCATGATTTTATGCCCTTTATTATATTTTACAAAAGGTTCTGATTCCTCCAGGGCCAATGAGAACTGATTAGGACACTGGCCTCAATCCAGGCTTTGAACACAGGAGGGGAAGGAATAGAACTGTTTCCTTTTTCCCCTGCTCCTTGGCAGAAAAAAAAATATGAATGTATGCCGTGTGTGTGCTCTGTGTGTGGGTGGGGGGGGTAGGCTGTATTTTATCCTGTCACAGTATGACTTTGTAGCTCATGTTCAGAACATTCCTTTTATAATCAGGTTGCATTAACGGGCTTTATTTCAGAAAGACTATTTCTTTAGGAAAGAACCATGGTGTGTTGTGAGACTCAATGATATGGTCATTTTACATAACTTTAATCAAACTTCCAACCTGAATGTAGACTGTTCGGGGCTCTGAACTAAATAAGATCATATACCCAGGTGCTTAGCACTAAGAGTAGGTACTCTGCACATTAGTTTCTTTACTACTCTCAGGGAAGAACTGCTTGAATGCAAGTCACAGAGAATGAAAATATTATAGTGAATACATCCTACATCACAGGGCTTCTTTATTGGGAAAATGAAAGAAGAACTGTAAGTTTTCTTTCCTAAGCCTATATTGGTAAGGTGTTTAAGACCTATATTTGGATTTCAAGTAAGAAAGACCCAGAAGAATGCCATCTCTTATATGCATTGAGTGTCCAAATACACTCAGAATTCTCAAAAATCCTTTTGGTCAGAATCTTAAATGACTTTAGATAGACATCCTGCATGCTAAGTATCTCTGAGAACGGAAATCAGTATCTCCCTAAATTACAATTATCAGAGCACTTTATCCTATTTTGTGACTCATTATGCTGTTGACTTTTGACTCAAGAGATCATCATGAGAGGGAAATGAAAGAATAAAGGCTACACAGGAAATAGAAAATATGGGAAGGGCTTAAATGAAAATATCTATATTTAAGCATAAACATAATAAATTGCTGATGATAATACCAGAAAGAGAACAGTTGGGAACCTCAATTTGAGAGGAAAAGTTGAATGTGACAAATTTAAGACATCTGATAAAAGTGACACAAAGTGGAACTACTCCAGGAGATCCTGTGTGTTAGGAAGGAAAACTATTGCTATTTCAGAATTTTCAACTTAGTCATCCACCAGGTTCCCACAGCAGTGCCCCTGTGAAATATAAATCTCAAAACATGCATTCTCCAGATGATTTCTCCAGGTAGAAACATTTTTCATTCTGAGTTGTTTTTTACTGCTCCCTTTCTGTAGAAACATGTACATCCTCTTTGTAGGGCTTGTTGTCTAGCATCCGTTGAAGAGAGGTGATTATCAAGAATAAGTACTATATTATACTTGGTGTAATTATTTTTTAAGAAATTTTTTCTATAATAATGAAAAGAACCAGTATAAAATACTTCCTTGGAGTCATAAGGGAGCAGAGAAGGGGGACACAAAGAAATCAAAGTGCAAACTTGGAAACTGTGTTACATTTTAATAGTGAAAGGTAAGGCAAGAGTGTAAACTAGAGCAGAATATTTTCTGAGTAAATCAGTGCTAAATAGGCTGCACCAGATGTCCTATCCTTACTGTCAGTTAACTGATATTACACAAGAGGATGACTGAGATTCAGCAGGTGTCCTTTTATGATTTAACAGCATTTATGCTACCATCAATAATTAAATCTTATTAGCATATTATTTTTGAAATGTGTGATTGAGCATTCAGCGTAAATGCTAGTGGGATTATAGGAGAATGAGAAAGGAGTTGGGGCAAGCCTGAAGTGTATGGTATGTAAATATATGTGATTAGTCTCTGAAAACATAAAGATATGTTTATTATTAATGGCATTTAATGTTATGCCAGAGGCAAAAATTCAATTTAAAGTTGAAAAAATATCTTTCTCAATTGGTTAAGCAGCTGCCTTCGGCTCAGGTCATGATCCCAGCGTCCTGGGATCGAGTCCCACATCAGGCTCCTTGCTCGGCATGGAGCCTGCTTCTCCCTCTGCCTCTGCCTCTGCCTGCCACTCTGTCTGCCTGTGCTCGCTCGCTCTCTCCCTCTCTCTCTGACAAATAAATAAATTAAAAAAAAGGGGGGGGCGCCTGGGTGGCGCAGTGGGTTAAAGCCTCTGCCTTCGTCTCAGGTCATGATCCCAGGGTCCTGGAATCGAGTCCCACATTGGGCTCCTTGCTAGGCGGGGAGCCTGCTTCCTCCTCTCTCTCTGCCTGCTTCTTTCCCTACTTGTGATCTCTGTCAAATAAATAAAATCTTAAAAAAAAAAAAAAAAAGGCAGCATCACCAGCAAAAAGGCCCTCAGTGCCGATCTCTGGCGATCCCACACTCCTAGATCCTTTTAAGAAAAAAACAAAAAAAACCTGAGCCGAAGGGCTGCTGACCTGAGCGGAAGGCAGCTGCTTAACCAACTGAGAAAAAGAGAAAGGGAAAAAAACTGACAAAACTTTATGGTAGTAGTCAAAACATGGGTTTGATTGTTATCTATAGAACTGACATTGTTTTAGATATAGATGTTTCACCGTATCAGCATGTGAAATGTTAGTGGCTGTCAGTTTCATAGACTCACAGAAAGGAGAGTTGGAAGCCCTATTATTTCATGTTGTTCATTATTCTGCCAGACTAAGACTGGTGACCAAAGTCTGGTTTCCAGTGCTGTGCTCATTCCAAGTATAGATGACTCAGACCATGGAGTTACCACTGTTTATCTTGGGGGATTTTCCACCAGCTGAAATCTCACAGTTAAAATGTTAACCTTTAATATTTCTTTGAACTTTCTCTTGCCTATTTTATCTCATTATTTGCCTTTTCTCTTTCTTTGTTCTGGTCTTCCGTAAATGCTTCTAAATTTGGTGTTTACCAGCAAGCCACCTATGTCAATAACATGTTTGTTTATTGATCAGAGCAGTGGTTGACCAAGTGGCCATCATTAAATTTGCCTTCATCTTCTGCATTATTTTTTGTTTAATTTCATCATTCAATACCAACTGGAAATGATTTCTCTAAAGGATTTAAAATTTTTTTTCTAGGAATGTAAATTGGGTGTCAAAAACTGGGAACTTCAATGCTATGACAAAGAAAATTCCATAAACATTTGTTTATTTGGCACATAATAGCACAGTGTCAAGAAGTTTCTGTTTTACATCATTCCCGCTGCCTTGTTCTTACCCATTCGGTCTCCCGCCAATCCTCTCTCACTGTGACATGATGATTTATTTTCTGCGACAAGCACAGGTCTGCCCTCTACTCAATAAACCCCTAGGAAGTGTTAGCATATTGAGATTTTTCCAGCCTATTCTCTTTAACATCAACAGCAACCATATCTCCTTAAATTAGGGAGGTTGAGTATGGAATTGTCCTGGTCCTGAGAGAGGTGTTGCTGTCTCCTGATACTTCCTTGTCAATTGGTGATTCCATTGTCAGGAACATAAGAGGACAGCATTCCCTGAGCGGATTCTCTTTGAACTTCAGTGTAGTTCTCTACTAATAAGATACTAAGAATTACATTACAAGTACCTTGTTGTAATACATATTTTAAGTGAAATGTTAATACTTCCTGGCTAATTTAGAAAGCACACCAAATTTCAAAAGTACGGCTGATTAACTTCATACGCCAGCATGATGTTTTTTAATTTTTTAAAAAAATTTTTAAAGCTTTTATTTATTTGTCAGAACAAGAAAGAGAGAGAACAAGCAAGCACAAGCAAGGGGAGTGTCAGGCAGCCGGAGAAGCTGGCTCCCTGCTAATCAAGGAGCCCAATGTGGGACTCAATCCCAGAACCCTGGGATCATGACCTGAGCCGAAGGCAGATGCTTAAACGATTAAGCCACAGAGGCATCCCCAGCATGATATTTATTGGGCTTGTAGATATGCCAACTGAAAAATGTGGCCAGGAAGAATACTTTGCATATTGACTAACTGAGGTTTCATTTAATGTACACTTTTGTCTATATTGAAGGACCAGGCTTTGTTAGTTGAAGTGCAAGTTTCTGCCTAGCATGTGCATAAAAATATTGACTGAGGGGCGCCTGGGTGGCTCGGTGGGTTAGGGCCTCTGCCTTCGGCTCAGGTCATGATCCCAGAGTCCTGGGATCAAGCCCCGCATCGGGCTTTCTGCTCGGCGGGGAGCCTGCTTCCTCCTCTCTCTCTCTGCCTGCCTCTCTGCCTACTTGCGATCTCTGTCTGTCAAATAAATAAGTAAAATCTTTAAAAAAAAAATATTGACTGAGCCTAGAGTGTGTTGGACTATCTCTGAATAAACAGCAGTTTTTGTTTTTGTTAAATTTCTATTCTGTCACAAACTAGTGGTTTTATAAAATACATTAAATTACTATTAAAATAAAAATTGAAGATACCCAAATTTATGTTAGATCCAATAGACATAAAAATGGTCTGTCCAATTACTATAAAAGTTTTTAAATATTTATTCTGAATTTCTACATAGACCTCTTCACAGACAGTTCATGAACAGTTCTTGAAATGTTACCCCGTAAACACACTTTGAAACATTGATCTAGCTTAATAACTCTGTGAGGTGCACACACATGAAATGATCAGCATTTTGGTGATAATCAAATACATTAAAATCTATTGGTACTTATGTTCTTTAAGAAATAATAAAAAATTTATTCCAACAACTTCTACAGGTGAGTGTAAATAAGATTTTAATGAATTTACTTCTCAGCCAAACAGTAGCCCTTGTTTTTTGTTGTTGTTGTTTTTCATTTTTTTAATCTGCTGTTTGTTTTTAAGCTGATCCTTTACAAAGGAATAAACTATTGATTTTTTTGTTATAGATTTATTTTTTATGTCAAAGAAGACTGTGCTTTATGTCAGTCACTCAGTTAGGCATAAGCAATCTGAACCTTACATATACTCCATTTTTCAAATGTTAGTATGGAACTTTACTAAGCAAATCAGTGTCACATTCCTGCATGATGAAATTTGGTTCATTGTTACTCATCTTAAATGTGACTTAGGTTTTACTTTCTTCTAAATGTTGTCAGTGGAGTACTGTAGGCTTCTGCTGTTTTCTTTCAGCGAATTCAAGGTCGAAAAGCCAGCCTGGAGGAAATACAGCTTGTTCATTCTGAACATCACTCACTGTTGTATGGTACCAACCCCCTGGATGGACAGAAGCTGGACCCCAGGACACTCCTAGGTCTGTATGGGTCTCCATTCTACTGAGAACAGCACATTCCAGCACTATCATTAGTCAATGCTGTTGTCAGTTCAAAATACTTGGCATGCAGTGTGACAAAAAAAAAATCAGCTTTTCCAACAGCTCTGTGGAATGAGTCATTTACAATAAAAGCCAGTGTAGATTAAGAAAATCTTGCATTAGAAAAAATGATAATGCAAGTTCCATGATGTTTACTTTTAAATTAATTTAAATTTAAATAAATTAACCTTTATTTGAATAGTATTTGTTCACTGTGTTTTAGCCTACAGGAATGGCTGCATTGTTGAGTTTGTTTGCTTACATTTTTAAACTAAATGCTTACGTTCTAAACAAAAGAAAGTTTTCACATTTATCTTCACCTTTTCAATTTCTTTTGTGTCTTTTAGTTTTTTTCTATGATCTTAACAAACAAAGGGCATAGTACCAACTTACTTTAAGTTAAAACTCCTTATTACTATGCTAGAACACTGCATTTTATAGTTAAGATTGCATTTTTTTAAAAGATTTTATTTATTTATTTGACAGACAGAGATCACAAGTAGGCAGAGAGGCAGGCAGAGAGAGAGAGAGAGGAGGAAGCAGTCTCCCCGCTGAGCAGAGAGCCCGATGCGGTGCTCGATCCCAGGACCCTGGGATCATGACCTGAGCCGAAGGCAGAGGCTTTAACCCACTGAGCCACCCAGGCGCCCCCAGATTGCATTTTTTTTTAAATTATTTTTTAAGTAATCTCTATACCTAATGTGGGGCTCAAACTCACAATCCCAGGATCAGGAGTTGCATGCTCTTCCAACTGAGCCAGCCAGGCATCTTGCATTTTAAATATTGATATAATCTATTTAATGAATGCCTTAACTATGGAATTAAATAGTAAAGTAGATGGCAGAAGTATGAAATTAATAAATATAAATTTTAATATATAATCCTCATACATTTACCATCAGATTTTAAAATAAAATTTGTTTCAGAGCTTTACATAAACTTACATGAGTGATAAAACAACAGATTTCAGAAAAGTTTATGACAAAACCTAATTTTAGCCAGAACAGTTAATACTAATTATATTAAATTCATTAATATTTTATAATGAAATAACAATACATGACATGACAATGTATGCTACAAGGATCATGTTTTTAAGTATTTTAACTAAAAAGGCATTTTAGGACTTTTTCTTGTCCCTTTCTTTCAAATAAACCTATATCAGATCCAAAGTATTGGACTCTTTCACCTAATTAAGTACTATTTATAAATGTTAACTGACCCTAAAGAGTTCAAAAACAAGGATATGGGGGCACCTGGGTGGCTCAGTTGGTTAAGCATCCAAATCTTGGTTTCATCTCAGGTCATGATCAAGCCCCTGTTTCGGGTTTCTCAGTCAGCATGTAGTCTGCTTGAGATTCCTCCTCTCTCTGCCCCTTCCTGACCTTGAGTGCTTATGTGCACATGTGCTCTCTCTCTCTCTCTCTTTCTCTCTCAAGTAAATAAATAAATAAATAAATCTTAAAAAAGAAAACCACAAAAGGAAGTATATGATGTGTAGGCAGACATCTTGTAAAGCAGTTATAAAGCGAAATTAAAAGTTAACCATTATAATGCTTCCATTCTGCCTTTTTTTCTTTTTAAGATTTTATTTATTTATTTGACAGAAAGAGAGCTCACAAGTAGGCAGAGAGGCAGGCAGAGAGAGAAGAGGAAGCAGGCTCCTGCTGAGCAGAGAGCCCGATGCGGGGCTTGATCCCAGGACCCTGGGATCACGACCTGAGGCAGAGGCTTTAACCCACTGAACTACCCGGGTGCCCTCCATTCTGCTTTCTTAAAACAAGTGACAGGCATCCCTAAATTGATGAAGTAAAGGCATATGGGTGAGTGTATGTGAGCATATGCATGCATGTAGGGTGGGTAGTGGTAGCTTGGAGAGAAATTGACAGAAATGGAAACATAAAGATTACTCAATTTTTAGAAAACATGTTAAAATTTGATCATGAGAATTTGTATAGTAGAATTAAAGTTATATATTAATGTAAAGGCAAGTCCAAACATAAATAATCTGGTTTTTTTTTTCCAATTTCTTTTGAAGGAATCAGTCTTTGAACATGCAAATCTTTTACATAAAGTACTTCTTTTACTCTGGATACTGTTTAAATTAAAAAAAAATTTTTTTAAATTTATTTGACAGAGACCACAAATAGGCAGAGAGGCAGGGACAGAGAGGAAGGGAAGCAGGCTCCCTGCTGAGCAGAGAGCCAGATGTGGGGCTCTATCCCAGGACCCTGGGATCATGACCTGAGCCAAAGGCAGAGTCTTTAACCCACTGAGCCATCCAGGCACCCCTGGATAGTGTTTAATAAGTGTCCTTACTTTAACATGAATTAATAATCCCATCTAGTTTACTACAAAGATCAAGTAAATTGAACGTTAATTTTCATGGTTTTAAAAGGTAAAAATACTCGTGTAGTTAAAAGAAGCTATGTCCATTTTGATAATTTTTTAACATAGTAGAAAATCTTCCTAATTTTTTATTGTAAGTATGGTCTCAAATGATAAATCAACCTAGGCATAGGTGTAGGTACTTTGGGTTTAATTGGGATAAACTTACACATAGGTGTTTGAGAGAAAGGACATATCTATAGAAGAAATGAAGAAATAAACTTCAAGTCCAAACTGTTATACTTATGAAACATGGCAATACAAATTTTTAATGAAATTTGACACTTTTGAACAAAACTGCTTTTCTCAAAATAGTCAACAAATATATCATTTTAAAATGTGATGATTTAAAAGTGAATTCCAGTATATAATTAGAACCTGGACAAAGGTCTTTTTCATGTATGTTTGCCATGAAAACACCAAGTATCAATTGTTGAGTTTTTAACAGGATTTTTTTGTCACTGTCCATTGATGAACTTTTATTGGACTATACCATCCCCATTTTTTTAAGTTTCTATTTTAATTCTAGTTAGTTAACATACAGTGTTAATATTAGTTTCAGGTGTACGATATGGTGATTGATTCAGCAGTCTGTACAACACCAGGTGCTTAGCACTGCAAGTACAGTCCTTAATCTCTATCACCTATTTAATCCACTCCCTCCCTTTCCCTGGTAACCATCAGTTTGTTTTCTGTAATTAAGAGTCTGTTTCATGTTTCATTTCTCTCTGTGTGTTTCTATTTCTCTTTGCTTGTTCTTTTTTTTTTTTTTTTTTTTTTTTTGAGAGCGAGAGTGAGGGGGAGAGAGAGAGAAAGTATGTACATGAGAGCCAGTGAGGAGGGGAGGGGCTGACGGAGAGGGAGAGAGAGAATCTTAGGCAGGCTCCATGCCCAGAGTGGAACTTGATTCAGAGTTCAATCCCAGGACCCTGAGATCATGACCTGAGCCAAAATCAAGAGTCCAAAGATTAAATGACTGAGCCACACAGGCGTTTTCTCAAATTCCACATGTGAGTGAAATCATGTGGTATTTGTTTTTCTATCACTGACTTATTTCACTTAGCATTATACTCTCTAGCTCCATCCATGTAGTTGTAAATAGCAAGATTTCATTCTTTTTTATGGCTGGGTAATATTTCATTCTTCATATATACCACTTCTTTATTCATTCATTAGTTGATGGACACTTGGGCTGCCTCCATATCTTGGTAGTTTTTACAGTTTTAATTTAAATAAATTGGCCATATATGTCATTACTTTTTAGCATTTAATGTGGATAATATTTTTACAGTTGGTGATTTAAGTTAGCTTTAGATACACATGAGTTCCATAGGTACCTCTCAGGGATCGGTGCAGCAATTTCAATATTGTGTGCAGGCTACATGAGTAAAGATGAATAGGGATGTTGCACTGTTACATCCTGATTTTAAGCACTAAATTCAACTTTTGGGGGGAAGATTTCATTTATTTGAGAGAGAGGGAAAGCGCACATGCACACAGGAGCTGGGGAGAGGGCCAGAGGAAGGGGAAGACGCAGGCTTCCTGTTGAGTAGGAAGCCTGAGCAAGGCTCCATCCCAGGACCATAGGATCATGACCCAAACTAAAGGCAGATGCTTAAATAACTGAGGCACAGAGGTGCCCCTAAATTCAACTTTGATAATACTTCTGAACTACTTCAGTTTCTCATGTGAATCCAGAAACTTAGCTGTTTTCCTTAATTCAAATTCTAAGTGAATAATCTCATTTTTAAAAAATCTCATTCTTTTAAAAGTTCAACTTTTTTTTTTTTAAAAGATTTTATTTATTTATTTGACAGAGAGAGATCACAGTAGACAGAGAGGCAGGCAGAGAGAGAGAGGGAAGCAGGCTCCTTGCTGAGCAGAGAGCCCTATCTGGGACTCGATCCCAGGACCCTGAGATCATGATCTGAGCCGAAGGCAGCAGCTTAACCCACTGAGCCACCCAGGCGCCCCTAAAAGTTCAACTTTTCATCTTTTTTTTTTGTTCCTAATGAATTTTGTTATTATTTAATTTTATTTTTTTGTCTTTTCTTTTTTATGAAATTTGAATTTTTCTGGCTTTGTACTTATATCTAAAAGACCAGTTTAAAGTTAGTATGTACAAATATGTAGACATTTATAATCACTGAGATATTTTCCCTCTCTTTAACCCTTTCTTTCGCTCCCACATATCCTTCTTTTTCCCCCAGTCCTTCCCAACACAGAGGGAGAGGGGTTGGTATCTGTCATTGTGCATGTACATTTAATTGAAATTCACTCAGTTGTGTGATTTTCTGAGTTAAAATGATTTTACTGTTTTTGATAGTTACATTCTGGAGTTAGGGAGGAAGGATTTAAATAAAAGTCATTATGACCAGACCTATCAGTCTTTGTATCTTGAAAGATATCTATAGATTATAAAATGATTAGATTTGAAAATGGGCACCATTTATCTCTTTAAATACTCTAGGCCCTGTAAGATGACACTTTAAAAATATTTTCTCCAATCATTTCTGGTGCAGGGTTTTCCTTTGCATTAATATTCCTGTTATTCAGGATAACTGTTTCAGTTATCATTATCTTGTAGCTAGCTAGATCTGAGTCCATGGATAAGGCAATGTAGCATTATTAAAAAATAAATCCAGTCAATTCAGTGAATTAAAAATTTTTTTACACATTACTAAATTTAAATTATTGATTATTTGGCTGTTTTATATTATTGTAAACATTACTAAGTAAAAATTCTTAAGCAGCTTATCATTTATTTTATTCTCTTAGAGTTTAATGATTTTTAAAAAGTACTTTAAATTTATTACATTGCAGTATCACCTTTATCCCTCTTCACTGGCTGTAGAATGCAGAGTTCATATGTTAAAATATACGATGTTATATATTTTAAGTTCACATGTGACTAATACATCCTTGCAAAATATTCAGGAATACAGAACTATTGTTATGAGCAACAACCACTTAAGGAAATTTTGCCCTTCTCCAGGCTATCCATAAAATTTTTTAATGTATTTTTTTATTGATGTCATTCTAATTGTAAAATTTTTCCATGGTTTCCTTATTCTTTTTGTTGATTTCTCATTTTTTCCTAGCTTTATATGTAATGAGATGTCTTATTTTTTCATTTGCACTTTAATTTTTCTTTATCATTTCCCCTCCATTAGCAATTACATTTGAAAAATCAACACAATTTATTGTTTACAAAAAAAAGTTAAAAAAAATGTTCTTCTTTGACAACAAAATCTAGTTAGACTTTTGCTGACATGTCATGTGAAGTCTGCCACAAACCTATTTTCAATTTTCATTATTTTTCATTTTGTTGATCATCAGTACAACAAATGATTTGGGGTAGAAATTATCATTGCCTATTCCTTTAATTACTTTGCAGGGAGGTTTAGGAGTGAATATTCTTGTTTATTAAATGTAGATACTGTAGAAAATGAAAATGTAGGTAAACAAAATGATTAAAAATTCCATGAAATGCCAATTCTAAGAGACAGTCATAAGCAAGACCTTAGTATACATTTTAAAGAAGATGTATTTCTATTTATATTATATAGATTTCCCAAAAAGGCTACCCTTATTATAGTATTTCCTGACTTGTTTAAAAATTGTGGATTTTGAAGAGTATACTTTGTCTTAGTTATATCTGAAGTAGAAATTGAGAGTCTGTGTATTTAAGTAGATGTTTTAATATTTAAAACATTTAAAAAATGATAGTGTTTTTCAAAAGCTTGTAGCTCAAAACATCACTTTAGAGGCATATCCTGAGAGACCGGCTGAGTTATTTTAAGTAAAAAATATATATGTAAAAGATGTTGTGATATATTAAATGATGTGTGGGGCAGCTAAAATTTTTTTGAGACTCAAATTTCATAGGTATATATTTGTTCATGTGGGGCAATAGACTGTATGTATAGTAATAATTCATTTGCTTTAAGTTTGTACCTATATAAAATTTGATTAATTTTCTTCTAAATCAAGTGATAATTATTATGTCACATGATATTTTGTGTTAATAAACTAAAATTTTTTAAATTACAATTATATTCCCTATTGATTTATTTTTTACATGTCTTCTTAATGTATAGGTGATGCCTCTCAAAAGTTTTTTTCTTCATTACCTTGTGGTGGACTTGGGGTAAGTATGAGTTTGTTTACTGTTTTAAATGGCCAAAAATATCTCTTTTGATTTATCTATTCAGGCTGTGTGTCAATAAAAGTTATCCTAGACTTCAGGATTGGCTAAGTAATTTGTAGGGCTCAATTCCCAGTAAAAATGCAGATCCCCATGCTCAAAATTTATTAAGAATTCCAAGATGGCCACACAGTGAATTAGTCCAACTGTTGGGCCCTTCTAATTCTAGGGTTCTGTGTGACTGCACAGGTCACATGCCATAAAGCTAGCTTTGCTAGACTTATGTAGCTGGGGAAACACAAGAAGGTTTAGCAGTTTTGTAGCAGAATTCGGTTCTCAATAGAGTAACACTGAATATGCAAGTACATTATATTCCTGATGAAAATAGCATTACCTTCACAAAGTGCTTTGCATTGTAGCACATTTTGTTTGTGAACCCCTAGGGCCGTTTTTGTCTTGAGTAATTAACAAAGCCTTTTTTGACCCAGGAAATTTATAACACATTTCAAAGACAAATTTGTTTGAATCCAATGACATGTGAAGAAAAATGTCTACATTTTTGTGGATGATTCGAACACATCCTTTAAACTGCAATCTGTTTAAAGTTAACCCTTAGCAGTAACAAAGTCATCCTGTAGAACTAAGTGTTAAGTCATGTTAGGACAGCATAATTCTAGATCAGGTTTCAAGCATTGAGGAATTTAAATCAATTAGGCCTCTTGGACATTGAAGGGAAAGAACTGTGTATGTCATATTTTAGGCAATATTTTGCTATAACTAAATTTTATACAGGGAAATACCACATATTTTAAGTTAATTCTATCATTTTAGTGATTCTAGACTTCACACGGATTATCTTTCTAGTCCTTCACCTATGATTCTGCCCTTTCTAGAAATAAGAATGGCAACTACAACAACCAATATCTGTTTGGATTTTACAGTTCGATAACATACAACTGAGTTCATAAGAGCTTTGTAAAATAGTTCTTATTATTAATACTAATTTGCAGATGAGAAACTAAAGGCTCAGAGAACTGATGTCATTTTCCTGAAGTCACGGAAAAGGATAAAATGCTTAAAGTGGAAAGTTGATGTGCATGTCCATGTGTAGGTGTTCTAAAAGAGTTCTTTAGGTCCTTCCATGGTTTTCATATTCAACAGGCTGGCCACAGTCCCTAGAGCCTAGCAGTGCAACAATGTGGCTGGTATAGCATAGTCCATTTTGTGGCAGCTCAACAGTGAGCTTCACTTTTTGACCCTGAGCACAAGACAATCATCATCTTACATAAACCCTTCCTTATTTTTAGCAAACCCTCTGTGAAGCCAGGAACTTGAAAAATCATTTGAGAAAGCAGAGGATAAACTGACTTTTAAAATAGGTTTCATTGGTTTTTGTGCTTATTTTCTAAAATCCCAAGTGCTCATTTTAAGAGAGTGGCTGATTACCTGTGAATAAAACAAAGCTAATAACTAATTAGAGGATACATGATGGTGACATGAAATGGCTCTTAAAAGAGTGATGGTCATCAAACTCCCACTACTTTACACTTAATTCATGACCCAGAGCTGAAATGAGGACAACTCCTTAGGATCCATCTCCCAAGTCTGACTTGGATTGTACCTGTACTACACTGTCCTTGAACACAAAGTACTGTTACTCAACTGCTCTAAACCTGTACCAAGGTAACTTCTTATTCTTCAGCTAGAACTGCTCTAGTGAACTCTTTGAAGTGCCCAAGGAATGAAGAGTGAGTACTGCTTTTGTCCGACACAAAGCATAGTCAGTATCATAAATTAAGTCCTTACTAATGTCCCCAAACACTGACTTTAACCTTGGTGGCAGCAATGGTAGTATATAAATCTAGCTACAGCAAGCAGAGGCAGGAGGTGGAAGGTTGGATTAGTTGTACTTTAATTCTGGAGAGTGCTGGAGAGAGGCACTTCTGTTTATCAGATTGACCTCTTGGTCTTCTGAAGGTCTTCTGGTGGTTTTATGTAGGTCCAAGTGAGTGTAAGTGAGTGTGAACATGTGTGATGCGTGCGTGTGCATGCACAAACTTGTCCGTGTTGGTACTCTAGAGAACGAGTTTGGTTTGGCCTTTTTTTTTCTTTTCAGAAACCAAATTGTGTTCTTAGGTATTCAGAAATCTTTTAGCCCCTCAGATCTTGGGTTTTGATATAAGTCCTCAGAGAAACTCTGCATCCTCTAGATTTGTACCGTCTAAATTTTTACTTTGGAGACAGCCCTAGATATATTAAATATACAAAGAGAGCCAATATGAAGTGAGAGTGGTCCAGCTTCACAACATGGGGCACTTCAAAGAACTTGGAAACCACCAAAATTGCTCTTGTGCTAAGGCACTCTTCCAGTTCACATGATTGGCTTAAATTCCAAAATACTTAGTGCTCCCCAATAAGTAAACTCTAGTCCCTAGAACTTATACTATGCTACTGGATAGCTGTAATATATACCTACTGAAAGCTGATGGATTGACTGGCTTTTGGGGAGACTACCGGGGACATTGTAAAAATCAGAAAATCCCTACTTAATTTTCTCCTAAAATTCCATGTGATAATTTTTAAAGTTTTTAAATTACAGTATAGTTAACATATAATGTTATATTAGTTTTTGGTGTAAAATACAGCGATTCAGCAATTCTAAACACTATCCAGTGCTCATCATGATAAGTGTACTCTTTGCCTGTGATAATTTGCCAGTAGTTGGTTAAGTTGCTCAATGGGCAAATGGTATTTAAGTGCTTTAAAGTACGTTTTCCAGAATTGCATTTTGAGCAACACTCGCAAGCGTTTCTAATTCCTTTGTGTTTGGTTCTCATTTTGTTAGTTACTATGGTATGACTCACTTCTCATTAGTGTGTGATTGCAGTACAAGAAAAGGCATCAGTTGCAGAGAGCATTTTACCAAATCCCAGGACTTAGTCATCATCTAATGAAATAGATAATTAAGGGACCCTGGACATAAAAGCCAGTGCAGGACCACTTTAGTACTCATTCCTAAGGGTCTGTCACTAAAAATAGTGATCATTTTTCTGGCCATCTGACCTGCTGCTGTGTGAAGAAATCTTGAAATCATTTCTCAGCTTTACTTTTCCCTCTTCACTTGATAGGCCACAAAAAAAACCCACAAAAGCAAGGACGAGCAGGCTTTTATGATAATGTCGTCATCAGCTCCCAGCTTCAAACATTTCTGCGGCTTTTGAGTTGTCATTTATAACTTGGAACTGAATCGACCCATAATTCCCTTGATACACTTAGAGAAATTGATAACAGACTCTGCACTTCTTTTATGGCTCGAAGGAGGCAACTCCAATCACATCACTATTGGCAGGCAATATTATTTTTTGACATGGTTGTAAAAGTATAAAGGAGCTTATGGCATTTGTTTAGATGAGGAATGGGTTCTCAAGCTGTGCTGGGGTTTACAGGACCAGATTAGTGAGAAGCAAAGGGAATATGATGTTTGCAAACAGGATATGATTTTATATATAAGTTTGGGTTTCATGCTCTGTTCCCTGGGGAAAGCCCTGCAGACAGCAGAGAATTCCACTTTTATCCTACAAAAGACGAGCTCCTGGTGCCAAAAGGCAGAAGAATAAATGTGGTCAATGGGCAGTGTCAGACCCCTTAATTGGTGGAGGAGGAGCTGTAGAAGAGGCAGAACAATTCCCTAGGAGGAATGAGGAATTGCTGAGTATGGGCAGAATCTGGGACCGCCTAACTGGTCAAAGATGTGCCAAAAAATGAGGCTCTACGAGGTTTAGTCAAGGCACCTTCTCCAGCAGCAACTCAGTCAATCTGTGAACACGAAACTGGCTTTTTATTACAAACTTTTATTCTGCCCATATTCTATTTGATTTTTGCTATATCTGATACACTGTGGAGGTTAGAGATGTCATATTCGTGATTTGGAAAGGGAGATATGGGGAGAAGGATTAGGTGGTTATGGGGAGGTAATGTAAGGCTCATTTCAGTTGCCCTGAGGTTTTCAGCAGACGTTTCAGTTATGTACTAACTATACTTACTGTACAGGAGGCAGGTTTGGATGAAATGTCTCAAGCTTTCTTTCATTCTGTCAGATTTAAAATGTAAGCTCTCTCCTCTGATATATGAAATTTACTTATATATAAATATTTTATATGCATACATTCAAAAGAGAGCCGTCTGCTATTTTCTACTACATTTGTATCTTTGTATTATTTTACCCATTACACTATATTGGGTCTTCCACAATAACGGTAAAAAAAAAAGTTCTAATGGCAAGTCTTTTAAAGGACCTCTCTGACTTTCTCTTTTGTATTATAATATCAGAAAATGATTAATTTTATGACCAAATCTATAGACATACAGTTAAATTCAGGATAACAGAAATATTTGATTAATACATTCTTCTGCTATTTAGAGTGGTCTTCTTTGAAACATAATCAGTAATTTAGAAGGCACAACATATGCCATCATATGAAGAGTGAAGAGCGGGAAAAAGACGACTTTTTGCCAGTCATTAGATAAGGTGTGGGAATGCAAAGACTAATGAGACCACTTTTCTCAGTTGCTTATAGCCTATTCATTATGCTGGTTTGGACAGATGTGCTATGGGAACACAGGAAGGGGCTTCCAGAACAGAAAGGAAGAAGGGCATTGTGGAGACTATTTAAGTAGTCATAAGCTAAATAAATTTTCAAGATGATTAGGAATGAACATATTTGTATGAGTTTGTGGGAGGGATATGTGTGGGGTGGGGGGGTTCATATCTAGGCATTAATTGTTTAGGCCATAATAACACACCATATTTTTAATAATCACACTAAGGTATTGCTGATTAGTAAGGAATCTTTTTTTCCCTAAAGCAACAACAACAAAACCTACCGTTCATGCCAAAATATGTATGTTCCGAAGTTTCGGTATTGAGTCAGGAACCCCTTCTTTTTATCATAAGTATATGCATTATGTGCTATTCCCACCCATTTATCCTAAGCAGACACAATGCCTGTTGTTACATCTGCAGGAGGTGGTGGGGGTGGCATGTGTTTCTTACATGCACTAATCAGCATAATGTCGATTTTCTTTGTATTAATGCTCAGCTCAAACCTGGTTTGCCAATCAGTGCTTCATTTCCTCCACTCCTGCTATCAGAGATGCATCGCAGCCCTCTTCCCTCCAAAATAGTGAGGATCCGCTAAGATTCAGGATCTATCTTTTCCCCATCTCCCCTTCTCCTATGTGGATTTTCATTAGTTTTTTTTTTTTTAAAGATTTTATTTATTTGACAGACGGAGATTACAAGTAGGCAGAGAGGCAGACAGAGAGGGGGAAGCAGGCTCCCTGCAGGGAGCCCGATTTGGGGCTTGATCCCAGGACTCTGGGATCATGACCTGAGCCGAAGGCAGAGGCTTTAACACACTGAGCCACCCAGGTGCCCCGGATTTTCATTAGTTTTAAACTGGATGCAAATGAGACTAGCAGGAGCATCGCATAGCACCTGGAAAAAGTAAAACTGATAAGAAGCTGCCCTAATGGAATTGTTTCAGAATTTTGTTTCATATTGTGGATTCCACAAAAGGATAATGTTGCCCCAGCTGAGGAAAATACAGTACAAAATATTATGCAAGCTAGGAAATTCCTTCCAAATAATGAAGGAATTTTCCAATATTGCGTAGATTATGCTAATTGTATGTACTCAATAATAGTTGCAAGGAAATAGATGACATGCCCCACAGAGATAAACATATACATAACTCTATGTTTACTACAAAATGTAAAATTGTATATAATCTTTAAATGTCTAATGTTCATTGCAGGGAAGAGGACAATTAGAAATGAAAACCTTATCTTCCTCCTTAAATCACTTACCTGTAGTATCTCATTTGTGATTAAGTTTCTGTTGCTTTGATTTTATGAAAAGGATACATTTTGAAATTCCATTTTCATTTTCTTATTTCAAGTACACATGAATATAAGACAGCTATTAAAATTCTTCTGTTGTCAACATGAGATATCTTAAAAATACCATTATCAAAGCTTTACACGTGTGTTTTTTACATTCTCAGGACCACAACACCTATAAAAACTATATGAGTGGGCGCCTGGGTGGCTCAGTGTGTTAAGCCTCTGCCTTCAGCTCAGGTCATGATTTCAGGGTCCTGGGATTGAGTCTAGCATCGGGTTCTCTGCTTGGCAGGGAGCCTGCTTCTTCCTCTCTCTCTCTGCCTGCCTCTCTGCCTACTTGTGATCTCGCTCTATCAAATAAATAAAATCTTAAAAAAAAAAAACCTATATGAGCAACACTGTTAGCCAAAAGAAAGTTGCCTGCTATTTTCTACTACATTTTTATCATTGTATTATTTTACCCATTACACTACATTGGGTCTTCCCCAATAACAGTAAAAAAAAAAAAAAAAGTTCTAATGGCAAGTCTTTGAGTTGCACAGAAGAAGAAAATATATCTATTTCTGGAATTTTTGTTCTGTAATTTTTCTCTGATCTATAAATCAATTTCTCTAAAGAAATTGAAACTTAAGCTCTCCTGTTGCTAAAGGTAAATGGATTTGATGAATATTAAGCTTTGAATTCAAGAAATTTATAGTTCGATGGAACAAAAAGTACTGAGAAATTAAAAAGTACCTGAATGAATTTGAATATACAATCATCTACTGGTTCCCACTTCAAGCCATCAAGAAAACATAAAGCCTGAGTTTAGATGAACATTTAGAGTTACTTAGAAATTACTTAGAAAAAGGAATCTTTGGTCAGCTTCTAAGTTGTGCAGCTTGGAATGCAGCTAAATCCTATCCCATCTCACCTTTTCACTTTGATGTGAAAAAAAACTGCATTGATATTTTCATTTGTCATATTTCTACCCTAGATACTTCCTGATGCAGATATTCATCCCTATAATAAACTAATATCTAATACAGAATATTAGTACATTATTGGATTTGTCTTTGTTAAGTATTTTGACAGAGAAAGTTTAGTAAAGTGTAACTTCTAAATTTTCATATTATATCATTTTCTTTCAAAATCCAAAACTGAAATAAACTAAAATATAGTTTATATTGTATATAGTTTATCTTGTTTACTGAATGGTTGAGCCATAACAAGCAGTTCATGGCAGATTTCCTCAGACTTACTCATTCAAAACTCCTGGGGAGAACCTATAGCTCCTGACTCCTAGGCTAGCAGCATCATTATTACTATACAAGGTCTTATTTTAAGATCTAAAATACTAAGTAAAATTAAGGACTTGAAAGATTAAGCAATGACTTATCTTAGCAACAAAGCATACATTAATTATATTTTTTAATTTTTTAATGAGACTATTAAAAGACTATTGTCTTTGAGAATGACATATGTCCAAAATCATTTGGTTAATTTATTTTGTTACTATATTCTAAAAAATATGGTGCATATGGTATCTAATTAGTATTTACTGTGGACACATGTAGATATCCTTTAAAATGATCCTGTATCATTTTGAAGTGTTTCCATTCAAAGAAATAAAAAACAAGGCCTGAACGTAGTGAAATTCTTCGCTGCTAAAGAGATTACTCTTTTTTCCCCTTAACCTATTGCCTCTCCCTTAGACATTTCAACATTATGCATTCAATTATTAAATAAACAGGTATTGAAAGACTCCTGTGTGCTGAGTGTGGAGCAACTCTAGCTGCATATTCTTCTTTTAAATTTCTTATTTTCTTTTCAGTTCTCAGTCATATCCTTTATTATACTTAACCACTTTGTGTTAATCTTCCTTCTTTTATATTCATCACCTTTAGTGAGAGAGACCTGGGAGTCCATGGTGATATGGACTGAAAGCAAAATATCTGGTCTTTTCATTGAACAAGATCCAAAGTTATTTGTCTAATAGAATATTTGTACAAGACAGTCTTCCTTTCGCAGCTTTCTTTGACAGAGAATATCTTCATTTTGAGAGCTAGTGAGTGCACTATTCAGGGTCAGCTAACTATTAAAAGCAAGTATGAAAGAAGTCAAATACCCAATACTAATTGGCTTTAGACTTAATATACTTACATCTTCTGGAATCTACCTCAACTTCCAGTTGAAGCTACCTCACTCATTTATTCACTTGTTTACATAATAAATATTGATTGATTATTATAAGCCAGGAATTGTAAGTATAGCAATGAGTAAAGTAGAAGAAAAATTCTATCCTGGTGGAACTTATATTCTTGTAGGGAAGACAGATAAATATGGATTAGTTCAAATAAATGTGTGAAATGATGAATGTTATGTAGAAAAGAAAGCAAAGAAGGAAGATGGTATGGAATCTGGGGATAGAAATGGTAGTTAGTGGGAAGTGTTACCTTTTGGAGCTTAGCACTGATGAGTGAGGGATGACCTGGGAGTCCTGGCTTCTTGTGGTGACTAACTTAAGGAGGAATAATAGGGGCACCAGAGTAGGTCTGTCAAGACTGCTCAGAGTTCTGGGTCCCCATCTTCACTCCTACCTGTGAAGATGTGACCATCTTGTGCAGTAGGGTTGCTCTATCCAGAACACATAGAATTCCTGGCTGCCTTTTTGACTCCTGGATTGAGGTGTGGTAGATTTACAGTCACACCTTGAGATCCTGAAATCTCTTTTAAGATCTGATCTTGGAGGTATGGAGGAGCTTGAAAGTGAGGGCGCAATTATCCAAGCTGTGGCTGTGAGACATCTGGGTAGCTCCGGATCTTAGCAGCATTTTGGGGGTTCCCAGTCCCTGGGAACATTATTTGGACATCGTTTCCTATATAAATCGTGCAGCTGAAAATTGGATACAATACTCTAACACCTGCCCATTTTCAAGTATATTGCAAATGCAGTGACATTTGTGTTACATTTCCCAGTAGTTTTTCATGTACATTTTAGCTGCTTCTTTAGTAGACACTATTATATTGTGTCCTCAGTTATCTCTAGCTGGTCCTTGATGATTTATATCTGAGCTGCTAGATTCAGGGTAACTGATTTATTGATCCCATTCGATGCATGAAGCAGAGTATGATTACTTATCTTTTGTTCATGACCAATTGTGTGTTATGCTATATAGCACAAGGAATACAGACTTTGGAGTCTGAAGTCCAGGCCTATATTTTTCTATTAACTTTCTGTTTGTGATACTCAGTATCTTCAGTATTAAATGGAGTGAATCAATAAAAAATTATAGCTAAGCTATACAGGGCTATACTCTAAACATCTAAGTAAAATTATAATGCTTAACTTTGATCCAGGAGGTTGACGTAATGAAGGGATGATCTATTAGGTGAGATGTTCTGGCCTCAGCAGGGCCAGAGAACACTTTAAAGCATACCTATTGGTTTTCATAGAACTGGATTAATTCAGTCTCACATCAGAGAGTAGCCATTCTTTACATGCAGCTTTCAATGATAACCTACCTCACATCTTTTAATCCTTACAGCATTCCCAAAAGTCTTGTTACTAAAGGTGTAACTGAGGCTTCCTATTGTGCAGAAAAGGAAACAGAGGCTCGGAGAGGGGAGTAACTTGTTCAAGTCACACAATTAGGTGGTGAAGTAGAAATTTCCCCATTCCCAAGCTCTTAATCCCAGTACGGTGCACTCACAACTCACCATAATGTCAAATCTCATATGATTATCAACACTCATTTCCCAAATGAGAATAATCCTAGCCATAATGAAGCACAGTTATTTCTTTTACCAAGAGCATTCTCTTTATTGTAATTCCTATGAAATATTAAATCCATGCACTGAGATACCATTAATTTGGGTTAAAAATTATGAACCTCTATACAGCATTTTAATTCAAACTAAACAGTGAAAAACCTCTGCCCTTGAACCAAACTACTGTGGGAAGAGTTAAAGAGAATCTTATTTCACACATCTACTGGGTCAGAGTAATTTTTTTAAGCTGTCATGGTAGGAACAGGGCTCTAACATGTACTGTCTAGTGATTAAAAGGATTAGCATATTATGAAATATCCTTTCCACAGTATGTTCATCAGATTAAAAAAATACTGAGGTGGTATTGCTTGGCTGTATCTCTAATGTAGTCTTAGTAGGACTGACCAGCAGATTACTGTGATTGAGAACAATAAGGACTCTTAGATTCCTTGATTGACCACATAATGCACAAAAATTGATATATTATTGGCAAATCCTTGAGTCCACTAGTACCTTAAGAGTCCTTAGAGTCTCAAGATGTAGCATGTTGTCACAAAAAGTATGTTCCTGTACTTTTTCTTATCACTGGCATATAAACAGCAAAGGGATACTTTTCTGAAGATGAAGAGTGACTTAGCAATTGTACATGCAAGGTCAGTAGGGCTGCCAGAAAGCATTTGATCATACTGGAAGGGGGTTTGTGGTAGAGCATTAACATACATGGCATGCCCCTTGTCTCTTCCAGCTGCTGCATTAATAGTTCACGCCTTCTTTCCATATGGAATATCTGTCACAGTATTCATTCATCATATCCATGGTTTTACTTGGAATCTGAAGGTCCTTCCTATAGCCACATTATTTCTTTTTCATCTCACCATGACTAAAGAAGCTAAGGTGTGGGCATTATAACCTACAAGTGATCCCAAGGGAATGGGCTGTCATTCATGTGTTCCTCCCAGTGTTGAACAAAAGAGAGAAAGCATGTGGGTTTACCCACCCATTGTCATCATAAATCGATCCCAGCTCCATTTCAAAAGTCTCAGGATTTCGGCAGAACATCTAACATCATATGAATATATACATTCAAAGAACTGGCATGTTGTATCACATGGGAGAAGGGAGAACGCACATAGTTAAAGGCTGCAGAGCCAACCAAAAAATACAATAAAGAATACCATAGGTCCTCATCCCAAAAATATGACTCTCAGCATTACCTTATGGGAGGAAAAAGTGAAAGTCACATAGAGTTATAGAGGGCTCTCGAGAGTTTTTGAAGTATTGCTACCTAAATAATGGCAGAACTCACCCTGAGTGGTTTTATGATTTTAAGGGATATGTTCTTCTGGCCAGACTTGGAGTCAGAGAAATCAGCATTGCAGTCTCCCTTTTAGTAATGATTTGACTTATTTGAGCCTCTCAGTTTTTTCTTTTTCTCTTTTTTGTGGAGGGTTGAGAGCTCACATGAGTGGGAGGGGAGGGCAGAAGGAGAGGGAGAGAGAGAATCTTAAGCACGCTCCACTTTTGAGCGCAGAGCCTGACATGGGGCTCGATTTCTTGATCCTGAGATCATTACCTGAGCCAAAATCAAGAGTTGGGTGCTTAAGCAACTGAGCCACCCAGATGCCTCTCTTCATCTTTAAAATGGGGACAGCCAGGCCTCTCTTATTGCATTATTGTGAGGATCAAATGTGAGAATGTAGGTTATCAGTGGCAGCTGTGTATAGAGAATGGCTACCACTCCACTGTGACGAGTGTCCCTAATTGGGTCTTGTTTTGCAGAGAATAAATAAGCTGCTACCTCAAGGGTGTGATCTAAAAGCTTCTTCAAAGCCGTAAAACCTTCAGGTCTCATCTTACATCATACTGCCCAATTAGTGTTCTCCCATTAGAATCATGGCTCTTGGGGTGCCTGGGTGGCTCAGTCATTAAGTGTCTGCCTTTGGCTCAGGTCATGATCCCAGGGTCCTGGGATCAAGCCCTGAATCAGGCTCCCTGCTCAGTGGGAAGCCTGCTTCTCCCTCTCCCACTCACTCTGCTTGTGTTCCCCCTCTCACTCTCTCTCTCTGTCAAATAAATAAAATCTTTTAAAAAAATGTTTCTCTAGCTCTAAAATATGGACTCTAATTCAGTAGAAATGGATGGGACCTAAGATTCGGCTCTCTTACAAACACCCCATAACATAGGATGTCAGTGTTGATGATCCATGGACCATACTTTGAGTGACAAGATCCTATGTGACTGTGAATGGGCAAATAATTTAATTTTTCTGGGCCTCCATTTATTTACCTCTGAAGTAGAGGTGATTAATGAAACATGGTTTATCATCACTTTTGGGGATCAAATATAGCATTATTGTGTGGTAATACTTTATCCAAATTTAAATCAACTTTTTAAAAGATATCAGTTTTTCTGGAAATATCAGATTGTAGCCTCCAGTTAGTTTGACATTGAACATCTGGTTGATTAAGACTTACAGGGATGGGACGCCTGGGTGGCTCAATTGGTTGAGTGTTCGACTCTTGACTTTGGCTCAGGTCATGATCTCAGAGCTGTTGGATTGAGCCCTGAATCAGGCTCTGGATTGAGCTCTGAATCAGGCTCTGCATTCAGCAGGGAGTCTGCTTGAGATCCTCTCCCTCTGCCCCTTCGTCCCCAATTACACTTGCTCGCTCTCTGTTTCTCTGTTTCCCTCTCAAATAAATAAATCTTAAAAAAAAAAAAAAAAACTTGCATGGTAGCTTGTCTCCTTTGGGCAAATAGTTATAAGACATGGAAGTTTCTATGAGGAGCAGGGGTGAATCATGACAACAGAGGTCTGGGGCACTGGGGCACCCCAGATGTTGCTGTTTGTCAAGCCAGAGGAAGGAGGCACTTATTGCTAGCAAATGAAAGCTATAAATCTAGGTGTGGTGTTAACTGACGAAGAGAGAAGTGTTCTTCATTAAATTAGTGATGTAATGCAGGACTTCAATACAGAGGGGATTTTCATATTTCAGAATTTTTAGCCATAAACCCTGTCAAATATAACACAGAATTAACTTTTTTTATTCATTCATTAATTCACTTGACATTTATTAAGGATCTATTATGTGTCAGACCCTGAAGACACCCATAGCCCTGCGCTAATGGCACTTAACACTAGCTCTCATTATGTATCATTAAGAAAAGATCTATGGAACACACTATAGAAAATACTTTTTTTAAATTCATATCCGTATTTGTCTGCTCAGCCTGCCATAAAAGGATACTACTAACTGGGTAGCTTAAACAAATTGTTGTTTACTAACAGCTATATAAATATAAGGTATTCCTAAACAATAGCTCAAATACGCCGATGAAGTAAAAATTGATGGCTTTCCAAGCTTCACAGTCATCTTGCATTTGGAACATCATATAACTAGCCTATACTGCAAATAAATCCAGAGAGAACAGAAAAGAAACAAGTACACACAAAACAAACAAAACAAAAACAGGTACTTAAAAAAACCTGATTAACTTTTTAAATAATCATTCCCCCCCTTTTTTTGAGATGCTAATGCCCAGGGTAGAAAAATATGTGCCTTTATTCTATCCCTGACAGCAATGAAGATTTGGTCAACTCTATGTTGTTTTAAAAATATGTGTATTTTTATAGTTCTAGAAATTAGAAGTTCAAGATAAAGCTGTAGGCAGGATTGGTTTCTCCTTAGGCCTCTCTCCTTGGTTTGCAGATGGCCAGTTTTTCAGTGTCCTCACATGACTTTTTCTGTGTGTGTGCACATCACTGGTGTCTCTTCCTCTACTTCCTCTTCTATCTAAGGATACCAATCACACTACCTCTTTTAAAGGCCCTGTGTATAAATATGGTCACTTTGGGGTTAGGTCTTTATCATTTGAATTTTGGGGGAGTACAATGCCATCCATAACAATATCCATATCTATGATTGACTTTGATTGAAATCCCAGTTTGTACTTTATTAACTGTGTAACTGTTCCAGTTACCTAAGCTCTCTTTTGTAAAAGAGACTAAAAATATCTTTATTAGGCTATCATGGGGAATAAATTAGGTAATGTTTCTAAAATGTTTAAGACAGTGTCCAGAACTTACTTGGTGCTCTAGTCTGTCTCCTACATCTTTCTTTAGATATTGACCAGAGATGTTTACTTTATGCTTTTTTGGGTAATTGATTTGATTTTATTGTCTCTTCCACTGAATCTACTAACAAACTAGGCTTTTCTCTCCCTGAATCTTTCCTACTCCCACCCCCACTTTTACTCTTCCTGGAAAGAAAATATATACTGGAATCTCCAGCTCTAGACCCTAAGAGTAGAGGCTTGAGTATAGAAAAATATTGAACTTCTCAAATACCTCTTAAGTAAAGAAAGGTAATTATTCTATTTCCTAAAACAAATAAGAAATTTGACTTCCAGATGCCATTATACATACTGTATAGACCTTAAAACAGAATAAGCTGTGTAGAAAAATTAAAACTGAAGTTTCTCAGAAATTAAATCAAGCTGAAATGATTTCAGTGATTTAAAAATATTAGATAATTTCTAAATTACCAAATCAGGATGCTGTCTGCAGAAATAGCTGATCCACAATGGATGATTAATTTAAATGATATACTTTACCTGTTATAATGCAAAAGTTAAAAAAATGCTTAATTTCTTTCATAGTTTTAACTTTTATATAATGTGCCTAAAATGTCACAGAATCAGTACTGTGATGAAAACCTGTTTCTTTGTTGAGTCTGGTGTCTCTCATGAGGTTCCTATGGGCATCTGATCATTATTTAAGCTTAAACTCAATTATTCAGAAATGCCCCGTGGCCCAAGCAGCAGCATAGCCTAGCAGCAGCTGCTTACTCAACTGCCTAGTATTGGCTGAGGAGTTTTAGTTCCCAGCTTTCAGGGTGAAATATTCAAGGCATCCGTGGAAGAATCATTGTACCACATTAACCATGCACGGTGCATATGAAACCTGTTCTGTTAATGGGCAAACTAGTATTGTATTTAACTCTGGGAGTATTTCCGAAAAGAATCAGCAGGCTGCATTTAGATTATACAAAGGAGACTGTGCCTAAATTCCTTTTCTTCTAAGTCATTCTCTTTTCCTTTTAAATACTTTCACATCCACTTTCAGTACAGGTAGCTTAATTTCTATCATGTGTGGCATTTCAGAGCAATAGCTTTGTTTCGGGTGCCAATGATTGAGCTATGCTGGATGTGCTTGGAAAAGGCCAGCATTCATTCAGGAAACTCCAGTTGAACTAGATCCATATGCAGCTAAAAAAAAAAAAAGTGTAGCTTTCTGATTAGAAGTAGTTTCTGGCTTGCAGCATTATCACAGATGATTTTTGTTTTTGATGTGTGGCAGAGTAGAAAATAATGTTGGAACCAAAACGCTGGAATTTTTTTTTCTTAGTGAACATTTACTGAGAGCCTACTGCTTTCAGTATTGTATTGTACTATATTAAGCACTTTGAATGCATTGACTAATTTAATGCTAATAATAATCCTATGACGAAGGTAGTATAATCCTATGAAGAGGGTGATATCATCTCCATGAACAAACTTGTCCAAGTTTGAACAATTTGTTAAGTGGTAATTTTAAGGTCTAACTCTAAAGTCAGCCAAATAGATAAAGTGATATTGCACTAAACATTGATGAAACCATTGCTAAAGCTAGCACCCAAAAGAATGGTAAAAGGTAGAGGAGTCCAAAAACTAGCTCCTTGGAATGTCTGTTAAGGAAGCTTATCAGAAAACCTGACAATTTCTCTGAATTCTGGGGTTACAAAGGCCTTTAGGTACAAGCTATTGGTGGAATTACTAGACAGATTATTGGTAGTTATTCTCTCTTAGAGTATGACTTATCTTGTGCAGGATGATTTATTAATAAAACTCCTAACATGGGTTGCCTGGGTGACTTAGTTGGTTAAGCATCTGACTCTTGGTTTTGCCTCAGGTCATGATCTCAGGGTGGAGAGATTGAGTTCTTTGTCAAGTGTGCACTTAGTAGGAAGTCCTCTTGAGAGTCCTTCCCTCTACCTCCACCTCTGTCTCTCTCCCACCTCCTGTGCACACACAGTCTCTCTCGCTCTCAAATAAATAACTACAATCTTTAAAAAAAAGGGTGGGGGCAGTAATTTAAAAACTAACACAAATTTCTTTTTTTTTTTAAGATTTATTTATTTATTTATTTTAGAGAGTGTGTGTGCATGCGCACATACACAAGTTATGGGAGGGGCAAAGGGAGAGGGAGAGAGAAAATTTTCTCCAGTAGATTCCCTGCCAACCGAGCAGGATGTGGGACTTGATTCTATGACCATGACATCATGACCTGAGCTGATAGCAAGTGTCAGTTGCTCAACCGAGTGAGCCACCCAGGCACCCTCCCTAACACACATCTCTAATTTTACCTCTGGCTTAACCTTTTCTTTTTACCTCTCTTACTCAAATAGAGTTCTTTCTGTGTACAGTTTGGAAGGAGAGTCCTTTCTCTGAAATCAGTGCTCCTCAAATTATTCTGTGGTAAAGAACAAGATTTTGTTTACTTATTTCCTGTCATTAAGCAATGCTTTTATAAAATGCAATAAAAAAGAATTACTAAAAATGAGATATAAAAAATACAGAATAAAAACTCATTCTTATTGGATTGAACAGGTATAAAATTCTAAACAATTGCTGTAGAAGTTGCTAAATGCTTGCTTTTTTTTATCTTGTAGAATGGGGCCACCATGGTTCCATGGTCAACACTTTGAGTAGCAGTATTCTAGACCAGTAGTTTTTGCTGTGGTTGAATTTAAATCGACCATCTTGTTATTTGTTTTGTTTTTGTTACATATATTTTCGCTTTTCTTTTTCAGCTTCCCTTTGGATTGAATATTTTAAAAAATTATATCTTTTATATCCACTACTGGCTTGTTAGTCTATATTTTTAATAGTTTCTCTAGCATTATACCTATTAATACATATCAAAGTTAGCCTTCAGATAATATTACTCTACTTCATATATAAAAATCCTATAGCAGTTTGTGTCCTCTCCTTCCATTCTATATACTTTGTTGTGGTACATCTGATTTTTACACATGCCATAAACCACTCAACAAAAGTTTTATTATTTTTGCTTTAGATAGTCAATGTTTTAAAGAGTAAAAATAAGGGAAAAGGTCTCTTTTTGAATGCCTTCATTATTATCAAGTTAGCACTCCTCATTTCCTCAGTGATTTTCTTTACTATTTTTTGTAAGTCAGGTCTGATGGAAGTATAATACTTAAGCAGTTACTTTTCTGAAAAATCTTTATTTCACCTTTTAAAGATTTTTTTGAGATATTTTTGTTAGCGTAGAATTCTGATTGACATTGTTTTTCTTTTGAAAACTTGGAAGATTTCACTCCATTGTCTTCTGGCTTAAATAGTTTCTGCTAAGGAATGTGTCAGAATTCCTGTCCTAGTTCAGGATTTTATGTGATATGTCTTTTCCTCTGACTGCCTTCAATTTTTTTTCTTTCTTTTTTTTTTTTTTTTTTTTTTTTTTTTTTTTTTTTTTTTTTTTTTTTTTTTTTTTTTGGTTTTTTTTTTTTTG
>PISX010000784.1:0-238984 GCA_004024625.1 Mellivora capensis | reverse complement strand
GGGGAGAAAGCCATGAATTCCGCGCTTTGCTTTCTCCTCCTCTGGAGTTCCGCTGCTCTCCTTGTTAAGTGAACTTGGTCTTGGCTGGATTTCCTTTGATCTTCTGGGGGAGGGGCCTGTTGTAGTGATTCTCAAGTGTCTTTGCCCGAGGCAGAGCTGCACCGCCCTTACCAGGGGCCGGGCTGAGTAATCCGCTCGGGTTCGCTTTCGGGAGCTTTTGTTCCCTGAGCGCTTTCCGTAGAGTCCGAAGGACGGGAATGAAAATGGCGGCCTCCTAGTCTCCGGCCCAGAAGAGCTGAGATTCGGGGCTCCACTCCTCAGAGAAAAGCCCCGGCTACTCCCATATCCCTCGCCTTTGGCCGCGCTCCGAGCTCACCCAGCCTGCGACCGGTTCAAGGTAACCCCGAGCTGAGAGCTCACTCCTCGGCTGTCTCTGTAGCTGGCTTCCCGCTCCGATACCTGCTAGCTCTGCGACACTCAGACACCCCCGATCCTTCTGTGACCCTGCGGGACCTGGGGCCATGCTGACCCCGTGTGGGCTTCACCCCGGTTTAGCCTCTGGAGCGATGTCCCTCCGTGGAGCAGACTTTTAAAAGTCCCGATTTAGTGCTCCGTTGCTCCGCCGCTTGCCGGGAGCCGGCCCCTCCCCCGTGTCGAAATCGAAAGCGTTGCTTTCGATTCACTTCTCCGCCGGTCCGACCTTTCAGAAAGTGGTCGATTTCCTGTTTCCAGAATTGCTGTTCTTCCTCTCTTCGATCTCCCGTTGGATTTGTAGGTGTTCGCAATGTTTTGATAAGCTATCTAGCTGATCTCCTGCTACCTGATGTCGTCTCAGCTGCTACTTCTCCGCTATCTTGCTCCGCCTTCCTGAACCTCACTTTTAATTACCATCTCTACCTAAAAAATAAGGAAACCTAAACAAGCGTTGAAATAACTTACTCAGGGGCACAGGTCTAGTAAGGGACAGAAATGGGATTAAGTTTAAGTCTGTCTAACCTGGAACTCCCTGCTCCGATTCTTCACTGGCTTTACACACCAGGTGGTGATTAGACTGAGGATTTTATTTTATTTTTTTATATTTTAAAAGATTTTATTTATTTATTTATTTGTCAGAAAGAGAGAGAGAGAGAGAGAGAGAGAACGAGCGTACAAGCAGGCAGAGGTGGAGAGAGAGGCAGGCTCTCTGCCGAGCAAGGACCCTGACACGGGACTCAATTCCAGGACCCTGGGATCATGACCTGAGCCAAAGGCAGCAGCTTAACCGACTGAGCCACCCAGGCACCCCAAGACTGGGGATTTTAAAGATCACTGGGAGTTTTAAAGATCTAGAAGGCTTTTACTCCTAGCACAGATCATGGTAAATGTTTGCAGAATGAATATATAATTTTGATATAATTAGATATGTCCCGAGAGGCTGCTTGTAAATTGGCACAATGAAATTTAAGGAAGAGAATCCTATGATCATTTTTATATTACAAAATACAATTTGTACATGGGTATGTGGGTGGTATCTGCTCCATGTATTCAGTGATGTTAATTCTTTGGTTTTCTGTGTTGCTCTGAATAGTTGGAATAGTTACAGTTTAAAAAGATCAATCCATAATGAGAAGTATTTTCCACACTATATATATTGAACTATTGTTCTTTAACATATGGCTAATTAAGTCTGGCAGAAATCAGAATCCATATTTTTCCTTTGACTAAAATTTTGGCCTAAAGATACTTAGCTCAAAATGAATTACCTCATTCTTCAAATCAGTAAATAAGACTTCGCAACTTGCTGCTTTTTTTTTTCAATCTTATCTCATTGACCTAGAATATTTAAAACTGAAATACATGCACATATTATAAGAACTCAGGTTTTTGAATGAATGCTAAATTAGGTTGCCCTTCAATGAATTTTATATGTATTTATTTTGCTCTCTTGTGTCTTTCTTCTTATTCACCTTCATTTTTTCCATTTCTACATCACCATATATGAATATTGTATATTCTTATACTTATCCAATTTTCACACAAGCCCAGAGTACAAAGCTCTGGTAACACAGCATAACATGCTTAAAGATGAATCTATCTTCAATCTTCAACTTATAAAATGCCCAATATTTTTCCTAATAATAATATTCTCTAACGGCATAGTGGCTGATCACTACACTTAAGCAAAACGTAAGTTGTTGCTAAGGACTAATAATTTCTGAAAATGCTACTGCTCCAATATTTTTGCAAATAATAAGTTTGTCATAATAATTTATTAATGGGGTTATTTAATGACCTGATAAAATTAATTCCTTTTTAAAGCAATTAATTGTAACCTGTGTATAATTTATAGTAGGCAAACTGGCTCAAACCAGCTTCGTGTGTTGGTTTTATTTTTATATCCTTAAAGGGATAATAATGTTGAAAGTCTCCTAGAATATTCATTAAATAAATAATCACTAATTTCACTGTAAGAAGTTCAAGAACTACTTACTTTGTTTTAATTATAAATAAACAATAAAACCATTGTTCAATAAAGATATCATCCCTATTTGTTCCTCCATTATAATAAAATATTTTATTTTATTCTTTTTTTCCTCCCACCCCATAAAAGTAAACTGGTATTAAGACCTACTATAAATGTAAAATTAGTTAAGTAACAATTTAATGTTCTTTGTCTATATTTTTCTACTTTGTTTTACAGTTTCTTCTCCCCACTTAACATTTGCCATTGTGTGTATTCCTGGAGAGGAGCTATTGTTCTCCCTTTATCTCTCTCTCTCCTCTTCTCTGAAAAGCAAAGTGAAACTCACTTGGCTATCATGTTCCACCTTGGAATTCTTTCCATCTTCACCAAATTATTTCTCTATCAATGAGGGAAAAAGTATCCTAACAACTGTCAAAAAACTAACACATCTACCTCTATTCTTCTTTTCTAGTCTCCTGTTGTTCTTCCCCTTATGCCCCCTTAAATATAATTTCAAACTTCTGTTTTCCATTTTCTTCTTTACCTTGCCATAAAATGTCTCCATATTCTCTATAAAAACAATAACAACTTTCTCACCTCTCCTTATCCCTTAAACCATTATACCACCCCTTATTTCCCCATGATTATTTTATTGGGTGCTTTGGAATGGTGGAAAACTACAAGGTTTGAATTTCTTGAGAACTTTGGTGACTTTAGGCAAGCCACTTACCCACTCATGGTACTGCTTCTCCAGCATCAAAATGGGGGCAATTAATACATATTCTCTGGGATTATGGTGTGGTTTGAATGAGATTCAATGAGATCAAGTATGCAAAATCCGTAACACATAGCAGGTTTGCAAAAAAATGTTGGCAAAACTCTCAGGCATTGACGGCTAAATGCCAAATTTGATATTTACAATGTGACAGATGTTCAAGTAAGTGTGATTTATTTGCATTACGATAAGAAAAACTCTAAGAAACACAAAGGAAGTATACTTTGTGAATAATTTTTTCTTCTTATTTTTCTCAAGCTTATCAAGGTACTGATAGAGCTTTTAATGCTCTTTCAAAAGGCTCAACAAAGGTACCTCCCACAACTTAAATTCAGGACCCTGAAATAAAGCTGCATTTCAAAATAATCCTCATAAAGTAATCATGAAACATTCACTAGCCTGATTAATAGATATTTACAATCTCCTGAATGACTTGGCTCGGGACTTTTGTTCATTTCCCTTGTAACCATGTGAGGAAAGCGCAAATCTATGATAAAAAGCCCATGCTTAATTGTTAAGTGTCATGCCACTCATCTACACTGGTGGGTGGAATGACCAGGAACACAGTAAGAATTTCCAAAGGATCCCAGAGTCCCTTTAGTATCCCATCATAAATAAAAAGGTACTCTCCACAAAAGCCAATTCAATAAGAAAAGGGTATAGCACTTCTCAGCTAAAAGGTAAGTGGTTTTAATAGCAGGTTGGAGCATTGTTAGAGAATTTTTTTTCTTTAATAGAAATAAAAATCAGTGTAATTTTAAAAATTGAGCACATTTAATGAATGCCATTGGTTAATAACATTATATATTGTTACAGAATTATAAAAAGCTACAATGTTGGGGGTGGAGAATTTAGCATAACAATTGCCAATGTTTAAAAAGTTCTGTTTATTTAATCTAACATATATTGTACATGTAGTAATAAGTATTAAGTAGAATTTAATGCAACTCACTATTACAAAGTCATTTGTTATAAGGGGAAACATAAACCCTAAAACCAAAGACTTGCCTAAAATTTTCCACCCTCCCCCTTTTTATGTTCTGTATCAATCAACCTACAGTAGTTACTGTAGATCATATGTTCAATTATTCAGCATTATAGAAACATAGAATCTGTGAGGACTGATTTTATGTTTCCCTAATGCATAACACACATTTTTTTATCAGACAACAGGGGAATAAAATATTTAGCTATGATGGTGGCAAAAAAGTTAATTTCTGAGTCCTATTTAATAGTTGTAAAATTAAGAGAATTTTTAAATGTGTTATGTCATATACTTACGGTGATAAAATATACAGAAAGCCTGGAACCATGCTTTAAGGAAGAGACAAACTTAGAAAGAAATTGTGGCAAAATTGACTATCATTATTATTATTATTATTATTTGCAGAAGAAAGTCATTGGTTCCTGAGGAAAAGGGATAAATTTACATTTCACTTTATATAATTAACATATCTCTATGGGAAAAAAAATCCTTTCACTTTTGTAAACTATATATTATATTAATTCTTATTAAGGAAATTTGCCTTTTTAAGAGTCCAAAGATAATATTTTTAAAGTAGAAGATTTTCTTCCCCTGTATCCCTTCTAAATATATATTTATTATGCCAAATTTTCTTTTGAAAGGTTTATTTTCAGGTACTTATTTAGTATTCCAAACTTATTTAACACAAATATCTAGTATTTCCAAGTCCACACCTTAGTAAATAATAACCAGGTTCAAAGGTTTTCAAGAATATTGGCTTTGCACACCAAGAGTTCATAGTAAAACATTAAGCTAAAGAAGTTCAGTCCCTCATATGAGCTACTTTACTTTTTCTCTGTCACTACAAAAGATTTCTCTAAACCCAAAGAGTTATATACATATACTATGTTAAAATAAAGGATGCGATAATAACATTATACACTATGAATAAGTCATGTTGAAATAATATCTATAGACAGATTTAGAACATATTCATTCCAGTATGTCTGAATATCACACTCAGTGAACATGACAAGTGACAGAATTTCACTGGGACTTAGTTTTCTCATGTCACCGAGGGTGAATATGAAGAATGACTACATGATCTCACCAACGCCACGGCTTCATGTAATACCTATAAGCTGGGGCGCCTGGGGGGCTCAGTGGGTTAAAGCCTCTGCCTTCTGCTCAGGTCATGATCCCAGGGTCCTGGGATAGAGCCCCATATCTGGCTCTCTGCTCAGCAGGAAGCCTGCTTCCCTTCCTCTCTCCCTGCCTGCCTCTCTGCCTACCTGTGATCTCTGTCAAATAAATAAATAAAATCTTTAAAAAAATGTTTAAGGGGCACCTGGGTGGCTTAGTGGGTTAAAGCCTCTGCCTTCGGCTCAGGTCATGATCCCAGCATCCTGGGATCGAGCCCCACATTGGGCTCTCTGCTCGGCCAGGAGCCTGCTTCCTCCTCTCTCTCTGCCTGCCTCTCTGCCTACTTGTGATCTCTATCTATCAAATGAATAATAAATAAAAAATCTAAAATAAATTTTTACAAAATGCCTATAAGCTGATAATATTAATGACTGCCATTTAAAAAATGCCACCATATGCCAATTCAGTGAAAAATTATTTTATATTATTTCTACTACTCCCAATAACCATAACTGATGAGATACTGACTGAATTTGACTTGCTTCAAGGCTCATAATTTTTCCACTAGAGCATACAGCAACTAATACCAAATCTACATCTCCTACCCACAAACTTCTGGGCTGATTTCCATACCTATCCCAGTATACCTGAGGGTTTACTGGATTTTTCCACTAGGATATCACAAAAATTCCCAAACAAAAAAGGTAAAATCAGAATCCATAATCTTCCACTATTTTTTCTATTGGTAAGTTGTCATCACCATCCATCTAATTGGTCAAAAGGAGCACTGAAGACATTCCTTAAATTCTCAACCTGCTTTGTTGCTTCTTATTCCTAATCTTCACCAACTATATCTAATTAGATGCTAAGACCTACTCATTGTATTTCTTGTTCTCAGCGCTATTTCAGATTCTCAACTTTCTTTAATCTGAATTATTGTAATAGCCACACATAAAATCTCCCAAGACCTGGTCTTGTCCTTCTCCAACCCATTTCCATAGCCCCACTGAACGAACCTCTCTAATCTGTGACATCTCATGTCGAAATCCTTCATTCTCCACAGTAAATAGGAAACATACTAACTCAACTAGATTCATGTGTATACCATGCAACATCTGTGGAATCTGTTTCTGTTGTATTTGTTGGGTCCCACTGACTAGCACACATCACTGGCAGTAAAAGCTTCTGCAACTCTATGGAACTGTCACATACGATAGTCCCCATATCTCAGTGTATGCTTCATCTTCTGCCCCCTACATTCGTCTTTTTCCTACAGAGGCTGAGAGTGTAGGATGAGTTAGCAGAAGTGCATATAAGTATGTGAATAGAAAGTTCAGATGCTATGCTGCTGTGTTACATACTGTGGGAAATAGTTAACCAGGTGACAAGTAGGAAATATTTATTTGTGTCTATCTCCCCTCAAAATTGTTAGCTTTTTGATAGCAAGGACATACTAGTCACTTACCAGGAACTTGGTATTTACTGAATGAGTGAGTATATAAACAATAATGGGGGTAAAAGCATTAGCATTGTAAAAAATTATGATAATGAAAGTCATATATGTTTGTTAATACCGTAAGCATATGTCTGTTAATATTTTGTCAGTGATGCCAGACTTGGATTCTAAAGACAACTCAGAAATATTAGATTTTTCCAATACCATTTTAAGGTTGCATGGGCACAATTAAAAAATATACAGTTATGCATGCTAAACTATTAAAAATGAATATAATGTTTAATTGTTTAATATATATGATATATATTATATATAATATAAATGTTTAATATAATGTTGAGGCAAATTTTTAAAAAAATCTCTACCTTATTTTGTGTATTGTTCTGAGCTGTATTTAGAAAACTTTAAAATCTCTAAGCAAGCTTTCTGATTCTCCTTCTATAGGGAAGAAAAAAAAAAAAGAACCATGGAATGAAAATGTTGCCTTAACAATTTTAACTCTTTTCTCACTTTATCCTCCTCAAGCTTCCATTTCTCAGAAAGATGACTGTAACTAACAAAAGGCCAGAAGATCAGAAAACAAAACAAACAAAACCCCTCAAACTCCAAGAACCAAGAGGGATGGGTTCATAACATATATATGTAAGCATAAGTATAATATGCGTACACCCCTACACACAAACACACAAATATGAGGGGGAAAAAGAACACATTTAAATATAATGGAAAACCAGATTTTTGGGTTTTTTTTTTTTGAGGTTTTATTTATTTATTTGAGAAAGAGAGACAGAGATAGCAAGAGAAAGCAGGAGCTGGGAGGAGTGGGCTAAGCAGGCTCTCTGTAAAGCAGGGAGCCAGATGCAGGGCTTGATTCCAGGACCCAGGATCATGACTTGACCTGAAAGCAGATGCTTAACCGACTGAGCCACTCAGGTGCACTGGAAAAACAGTCTGAGAGGAACATAAGATCATTTTAGGGTCAAAGCTGTTACAATATGTACCATTTTAATAGGAAAGCTCATTGTTAGACCAATCGTTGGATATTTAGTCACTCTTCTCTAATTCATAGGATCCCATATTATAGCCCAGAATATTACTACCAGAAATTCTGGTCAATAGCTACCAAAAATGCTTCAGAAGTGGAAAAAAGACACATAAAATTGATCCAACTTTCCCTGGAGTATTCTATTAATCAATATGTCTAAAGTCAGTAGCAGAGGAAAATATACATACATACACATGAACAATTCGAATAATTTATTTGATTATGTCACGGTGATATTCTTAACAAAATAACTTCAGTTTATATACTTAAAATATTCTTGTTTTAGTACAGTTGGCCCATGAACAACGTGGGTTTGGACTGCATGAGTCCACTTAAACATGGATTTTTTTTCAATAAATACAGTACAGGACTATAAACGTATTTTCTTTTCCTTATGGTTTTCTTTAATAACATTTTCTTTTTTCTAACTTACTTTGTTTATAAGAATACAGTACCTATATAAAAGTATGTGTTAACAGACTGCTTATGTTATTGGTTAGGCTTCTGGTCAAAAATAGGCTGTTAGTACTTAAGTTTTAGAGGAGTCAAAGTTATACAGGGATTTTTGACAGCATGAGGGGCAGCACCTTTAGCTTCCATAATGCTCAAGTATCAGCTTTAATTAGTATAATAACTAATTATACTTTCCAAAATATGATAATAGTATTTTTCATTATTAATCTTGGTTAACACCCTGGTTTTTATTGTTATTCTTAACATTTTTCAAAGTAGCATAAAGGCATGCTTGAATTCAGTTTAAGTCAGAAAGAACAGTATTGAACTAATAATTCCTGAATTCAATATATTTTTACAGTGTGTCAAACAGATACTGAACTAAAACATGTTTTGCTCTATCATTTGGTACAGAAAGTTGCACTTCTACCTGATATATCCTTAAAATTAAGAAAATCACAAATTCTACTCAATATCCACATTTTTTCCTACTTAGTGTTTAATTGAATGTATCTAATCATTTATCAATAATACTTTTTTATGGTCTTTAATAAACTTTGCTATATAACAAACATTTATCTTTTACACTGAAATGATGGATACACTTGCAGACAAATTTAAGGATATACCAAAATAATGACCAGTTTACTTCCCTGAGCACACAGAATAAGAGGAACTACGGTCTGAATGGCTCTTTGTTACTTCTTGGCTGAGTTGATAGGTGCTACTTGTTAGAATTTATAATAAAAACTTGAGAGAGGGAAATAAATAAAGTAGAAGGGAAAGGTACAAAGATTTCATAGATCAAGTCCTACCCTAGAAGCAGATTTTTATTGTGTATGTATGTTTCCTTTATTCTTAAGTTATCAAAAACTGATGAGAAAACACAAAACTAGCGTTAATCACAATTTCTAAGATTATAGCTTTAGAACAACTGTCAATCACTTCATAGAAAACTAATTTCAGTTCTTAATTCCATCTATGATTTTAATCTTGGATATGTTCTTATTTTTTCTCTGTGAAATTAAGTATGTAATTATTTCCTGAAATTACTTTAAAAGGATAAAACGTTACAACCAAGTTTGTTGGTTAGTAACTTGCTAAACAAAAATAGCAAGTTTACCTGTTAGTAATGTTTTAAAAAAATAATATAAGCAGGGGCACCTGGGTGGCTCAGTCAGTTAAATGTCAGGCTCAGGTTATGATCTCCTGGGTCAAGGGATAAAGCCCTGTACCAAGCCTCAAATTGGGCTCCTGCTCAGTGGGCAGACTGCTTAAAGATTCTCTTTCTCTGCCCCTCCTCCTACTCATGGTGCACATGCTCTCTTTCTCTTTCTAAAATAAATATTTTTAAAAAATAATATAGGCATAACATCACGAAGAAAATTCTTTTTTTCCTAATGAAAGAAGATTTTATTTATTTGTTTCAAGTTTTTACTTAAATTCTAGTTCATTAAATATAGTGTAATATTGGTTTCAGGGGTAGAATTCAGTGATTCTTCACTTATATATATATAAGTACTGATACTCACCACCACAAGTGCCCTCCTTAATACCCATCACCCATTTGGCCCATTCCCTGCCAGACTTCCATCCAGCAACTTTCAGTTTATTTTCTATAGTTAATAGTTTCTTTTTTTTCCTTTTTTAAAGATTTTATTTATTTATTTGGCAGAGAGATAGAGAGCACAAGAAGGCAGAGCAGCAGGAGAAACAGGCTTTCTGCTGAGCAGGAAGCCCCATGTGGGGCTGGATCCCAGAACCCTGGGATCATGACCTGAGCCAAAGGCAGCTGCTTAACCAAATGAGCCACCCAGGCACACCTAGTTAGTAGTCTCTTATGGTTTGTCTCATTCTCTCTCTTTTTTTCTGAATTTCCCTATGTTCGTCTGTTTTGTTTCTTAAATTCTACATATAAATAAAATCATATGGTATTTGTCTTTCTCTGACAGACTTATTTTGCTTAGCATAATAAACTCTAACTCCATCCACAGCATTGCAAAAGGCAAGATTTCATTCTTTATTTATGGCTGAATAATATTCTATTACGTGTGTGTGTGTGTGTGTGTGTGTGTGTGTGTGACAGATATCATATATCATCTCTTCTTTATCCATTCATCAGTTGATTGGACACTTGGGCTTTTTCCATAATTTAGCTATTGTTGATAATGGTGCTATAAACCTCAGGGTGCTTATGCATCTCTGAATCACCATTTTGGTATCCTTTGGGGAAATACCTAGTAGTTCAATTGCTGGATCATAAGGTAGTTCTATTTTTAACTTTTTCAGGAACCTCCATACTATCTTCCAGAGTGGCTGCACCATTTTGCATTCCCACAAAGGGTGTAAGAGCGTTCCTGGTTCTTCTCATCCTTGCCAACATTTCTTGATTCCTGTGTTGTTAATTTTAGCCATTCTGACTGGTGTGTGGGCATCTTATCATAGTTTTGACTTGTATTTCCCTGATGGTGAGGGATATTGAGCATTTTCTCATGTGTCTGTTAGCCATCTGTATATCTTCCGTGGAAAAATGTCTCTTTATATCTTTTGCCCACTTCTAACTTGATTATTTTATTTATGGATGTTGGTTTTGATAACTTCTTTATAGGCTTTGTATACTAACTCTTTATCAGATATGTCATTTGCAAATATCTTCTCCCATTCCATAGGTTGCCTTTTAGTTTTGTTGATTGTTTCTTCTGTTATGCAGAAGCTTTTTACATTGATGAAGTCCCAATGGTTCATCTTTGCTTTTGTTTCCCTTGACTCTAGAGCCATGTCTATTAAGAAGTTGCTGCAGCTGAGGTCAAAGAGGTACTGCCTGTGTTCTCCTCTAGGATTCTGATGGGATCACAGTGTTCTATGTGTCTGTTTTTCTGTCAGTCCTTTACTGTCCTTTACAGCTTTGTAATATAGCTTGAAATCTGGAATCGTGATGCTTCAGGTTTTTTTTTTTTATCAGGAATGCTTTGGCTTTTAGGGGTCTTTGGTGGTTCCACAAAATTTTTAAGATTGTTCTTTTGCACTCTGTGAAAAATTCTGGTGGTATTTGATAGAGATTGCATTAAATGTGGATTTCTTTTGGTACTATAGCTAACTTAACAATATTTGTTCTGCCAGTCTATGAGCATGGAATGTTTTTCCATTTCTTTGTGTTATCTTCAACTTCTTTCACAAGTGTTCTATAGTTTTTGGAATTACAGGTCTTTTACAAACTCTTTGATTAGGTTTACTCCAGGTGTCTTTATGGCTTTTGGTGCAATTGGGTATAAATTGGGATGGATTCCTTGATTTCATTTTCTGCTGTTTCATTATTGGTGTATGGAAATGCAACAGATTTCTGTACATTGATTTTTGTATCACATGACTTTACTGAATTTATGTATCAGTTTTAACAATTTTTTGGTAGAGTCTTTGGGTTTTCTACAGAATATCATGCCATCTGCAAATACTGAAAGTTTGACTTCTTCCTAACCAATTTGGATGCCTTTTATTCCTTTTTGTCGTCTGATTGCTGAGGGTAGGACTTCTTGTATTATGTTAAATAATAGTGGTAAGAGTGGACATCCCTGTCTTGTTCCTGACTGTAGAGGAAAATCTCTCAGTTTTCCACATTGAGGATGATATTAGCTGTGGGTCTGTCATATATGGCCTTTACGATGTTGAGATACATTCCATTTATCCCTACTTTGTTCAGGGTTTTTTATCAAGAATGGATGCTGCACTTTGTCTCTTTCTTTCTTTCTTTCTTTCTTTCTTTCTTTCTTTTCTTTCTTTCTTTCTTTTTGCATCTACTGAGAGGATCCTATAGTTCTTATCCTTGCTTTTATTTATGTGGTGTATCATGTTGATTGATTTGCAAATATTAAACCACCCTTGCAGCCCAGGAATAAATCCCACTTGATTGTGGTGAATAATTCTTTTAATGTACTGTTGGATTAGATTTGCTGGTATCTCATTGAGAATTTTTGCATCCATGTTCATCAGAGATATTGGTCTGTAATTCTTCAATGTAGTGGGGCCTTTGTTTTGTTTTAGAATCAAGGTAATGCTGGCTTCGTAGAATGAGTTTGGAAGTTTTCCTTCCATTTCTATTTTTTGGAGCTGTATTAACTCTTTTTTTTTTTTTTAAAGATTTTATTTATTTATTTGAGAGAGAGGCAGTGAGAGAGAGCATGAGTGAGGAGAAGGTCAGAGGGAGAACAGACTCCCCGTGGAGCTGGGAGTCCGATGTGGGACTCGATCCCGGGACTCCGGATGTGGGACTTGATCCCGGGACTCCGGGATCATGACCTGAGCCGAAGGCAGTCATCCAACCAACTGAGCCACCCAGGCATCCCGGAGCTGTATTAACTCTTCTTTAAACGATTGGTAGAATTGCCTTGAGAAACTGGCCCTGTACTTTTGCTTTTTTGGAGATTTTTGATTGCTGACTCAACTTCTTTTCTGGTTATGGGTCTTCATACTTTCTATTTCTTCCTGTTTCAGTTTTTATAGCTTATATGTTTCTAAGAATGTATCCATTTCTTCAGATTGCCCAATTTATTGGCATATAATTTTTCATAATATTCTCTTATTGTTTGCATTTCTGTGGTGTTAGTTGTGATATCTCCTCTCATTCATGATTTTATTTATTTGGGTCTCTTCTTCTTTATTTATTTATTTATTTTTTGATAAGTCTGGCTGGGGATTTATCAATTCTATTAATTAAACATGAATGTACTTAATGCCATAAGTGTACACTTAAAAAATGGTTAAGATGGTAACTTTATGTGTATTTTACCACAATTTTAAAAAATGAATTTTAAAAAGGAAATTTATAAATTAAGAGAAAATAATTATTTATAAGTAACACCAATTTAGAGGACTGGATAAGAGTATCATTTTGGTTTCAGATGTACCTCAATTTATCCAGGTTGTACTACTGAGACTATTACTTAACATCTCTCGACACAATTTATACATACAGGAAATGGAGATATCACCAATATCAATCTGATATTACTTTGTGAGAATTAATTTATGCAAAAAACTTAGCCAATACTCTAAGAAATTAAGTCACTGTATTTATTATATTTGCATATACAAAATTTGTATTTATTAGTTGCATAAAAGTATTTCATTTTTTTCTAAATAAATAACCTTTTAAATTTATTTTGCAAACTATTATCCCTAGCACACAGCCACAGACATATACATGGTAGAAGTATAACAATATATGTTAAAATATGATCAGTGGTTAAATTAAAAAAACATTCTATTCTAACACTGACAGATTTATCAGTGAAATGGAGATACTAAGGCTCAACAAACACAAATATTGTATACACAAGAAAATAAAGTGTAGAAACACAAAATAGGAACTTAGAGATCCAAGAAAACAATTTTCCAATTAAGTGTGACTTTCTTCCACTAAACTGGACATATTCACATAATCTTTGATTCATCCAGGTATCAATATCTTCTTCTCCAAATTTAATTTATGAATTAAGAGTTTTATGTGCAATTTATCTCCATAACACTAGCAAAGTGAACATCTGTTAACTTTCTGCCATCTAAGTTTGTGTTTGGGAGGGTGGGTGTGAATAGAGCCTCTGATGTGTAATATTCTTTCCATCTGCACACCAGGTGGCACTGCATGGTTAATCAGAAGATGAAAACACATCAAGATTTCTTATGTATTTGGAGATAAGAAAATAAATAAATCAAAATTTTGTTTACATTTTTTCTTAAATGTCCATAGTAACTACAGTTAATAATTTATTTTAAAGGGTTATGTTATTTGAGTTAATAATGTAAATTAATTATGATTATAGTATTTTCCCTATATATTAATTCTTATATAATTTAAATAATATTGCCAAGAAATATGAGTTTAACAAATTGAGAAAGCATAACCAAATTAGGTTCTATCCCATTGATTTCTATTTATTCATTTAAGTAAATCTGTGTCACACAATACAGCCTTGGGGAATTTAGGACAATATGAATTGACTAGATGCCCCTTAAACAATTCAAAGGCAGGGTTGGTGAAAACCTGATTTGATATAAATTTTAATTGAATTTCTTCTAAAACAGATTTACTACTTAAAATGTCTTAATGAAGTTTCCTCTTAAAAGCAACCACCTTCCTTTAAAACATACTGTTTTTAAGTATCTCATGTCAAAGAAAGTGTTATGTAAATGTAAATGAAAATAGTATTATTGCATTTGGTCTAATGCTACTTAGCCAAAGATGGTATAGCCCAACCTGTATAAATATGAAATAAGTGATAAATAAGATGCACAAATTAGCCTGCAAATTTTCTCATTCCTATTCTTTCGAAAGATTGCTGGTAGATGGAAACCTGAAGCATATGTAGAAATATACCTAATTTCTTCTAATTTGCATCAACTTCTGCCATTTACATACCATTTTTCATGCCTTTCTTATTAATCCCTCTTTCCTTGTGTGTAATGGGGGCCCTAATTTTACCAGATTTCGCATACAGTGATTTGTAAAAGTGTAAGATAAGCAGGGTTGTGCAGTTTATAGTGTGAACAAAGGTATCTAGTGGTATGTCTCCTAGCTCTAATTAGAAACCACTAACATATCATACATATGTATTGAATGTCATGAATTCCAGATTCAACTTCATTGAATTGGGGATTTGAAGGGAAGAGTTTGTATATTGTGATGTTCCTTGATTCTTGTATGACAAAACCCACTACCTCAGTGACTTCTAATTTTGTTAATTATTTCAAAGTTTATTCTTCAACATCAGCATTTTACTTCCAGAGGACAACTTAAGATCTACATGATGATTACTAGATTTGTGGAAAAAAAAAAAAAAAAAAGAACCCAACACGATGCCCACAGTGTATGTTCAACAATATCCCCTTTCAAGTTCAAATGATATTTTTCACCCATGAAGGGAAAAAAAAAGGTAACCAAGAGCCATAAACAGCAGTTGAAAGGAAACATTTTCGTTAGTTCGATAATTTTGCAACTCTTTTTTTGATTACCTTTTTTTAAAGATTTTATTTATTTGAGAGAGAGAGAGACAGAGTAAGGAGCCAGATGCAGGAATGGATCTCAGGATCCCAGGATCATGACCTAAGCTGAAGGCAGATGCTTAACCAACTGAGCCACCCAGGCATCCCTTTTCAATTGCTTGCTCTTCAAGAGTTGATCAAGCTACTGGGAACTACTTTGAAAAAAAAAAAAGGGCTGTGCTTGAACAATGAAAATGAAAAAAAAAGTTTTTTCCTCCTTCTTTAAATAACTAATATAAGTGAAATATATTTTCATGCCATGAAATATATATATATACACACACACACATTACATATATATACATATATATGTAATAATAATCCCTCCACGTCTCCATCAAAAGAAACCCAGAGGCACCTGGGTGGCTCAGTCATTAAGCAGCTGCCTTAGGCTCAAGTCATGATCCCAGGGTCCTAGGATGGAGCCCTGAATCAGGCTCCCTGCTCAGTGGGAAGCCTACTTCTCCCTCTCTCACTCCCCCTGCTTGTATTTCCTCTCTCTCAGTCTCTCTCTCTCTCTGTCAAATAAATAAATGTCTTTAAAAAAAAAAAGAAATTCAGAGGATAAAAATGTTCAATAATTTAAAATAAAATTTACATTCATACAAATGTTTAATTTAAAATATGGCATATAGAATATTTTAAAATAATCCTCTTGGCTAAATGAATTATATCATTTTTTACTGTTAAATAGGATAAATAGAATATTTCAGTTAATTAAATCAATAATATAATTGATATTTAGGAAAATCTACAATATTTCAGGAATTCTACCAGTAGGGGGGGGAAAAAAAGGATTTTCTTATACCACCATTTTCATCATACAATGCTTATTAAATACCTCAAGCAAATAACATTACCTTTACCCAAATGCTCAAAGACAATACCTAATATTCAGCACAGAAGTATAATATTTAATACAATGATAAGATATAAGTGTAAGAATGACATGAACTCTAATATTTAGAATTTAATTCATTGTCTTTGAGTAAGTAATCAAAACCATGAATATGTCTTTTGTATTTTGTAAAAAAAAAAAAAAATAAAATAAAGGAGAGATAGAGAGAGAGCAAGAGAGCTATAAGAAGATACCTGGAGGGGCACTTGGGTGGCTTAGTGGGTTAAAGCCTCTGCCTTCGGCTCAGGTCATGATCCCAGGGTCCTGGGATCTAGCCTGGAATCGGACTTTCTGCTCAGCAGGGAGCCTGTTGCCCCCTACCCCCCGGCCCCCTGCCTGCCTCTCTGCCTACTTGTGATCTCTGTCAAATAAATAAATGAAATCTTAAAAAAAAAGAAAAAAGAAGATACTTGGAAAGATAGATGACTTTAAAAAGAAGAGCTAAATGATCAAATAGTTTGAAACTTCTCAAGAAATTATTACATTGTTTTTCACTTCTTCCGTTGTTTTTTTCTTTTTATTCTTCCAATTATATTACTTCAAAAAATGTTACTGATGTAATACTATATTCATGTTACAAAATGGGCTAACCTGTAAAATACAACAATTTTAAAAAACTAATCCCTGCACTCAAAGGTTTTTAATATACTGTGCTTGTGTGTGGGGCAAGGGAGTGGGTATATGCACACAACTAAAAATAATAAAAGGAAAACTATATTCAGTTCTATAAGTGATATAGAAAACATTTTGCTATATATGAACACAGAATAAACATTTATCTTTGCAGGATGAGTATGAGTGTCTTATGTAAGAAGTGGCATTTGAGATGAATATTGTAAGTATGGACTTTACCATATGGAGACAGACTAAAAAATTTTCTCAGTAAAGTTAAGACTATGAGCCAAGATATAATGATGGAAGACTATAGGTTACTTTTGAGGGATGTCCAGATATTTTGTGGCAAGAAAGATCTATAAAGTAGTAGATTTAAGGCTAAAGGGGTAGATTTGGACAGCTATTATAGCTTGTTGAAAGTCATACAAAGAAAATTGGACTTATTCTGAAAGCAGTGACAGCCACTAAAAATATCTGAGACACTTACAACTTGTTTTTAAGAAGTGTTACCTGGTTTGGAAAGTTCGTCATGTTAGAGTACCATATTCCTAAGAGAAGCAGAATGATTTTGAGCAACAGAGATAACCACCATGGGGACCAGGATTACTCTGACTGACATGACTAGCATCGTCTCCTAATATAATCAAACCCTTCAGGAATCAGTGCCAGCTTAGTGAACTTGGAATCAGAACAATGACATTTTAAAGCAAAGAAACTTATCTGTTTATCTTCATGATATGGGCTCCAAGAACTCCAGGTCCATTTATTCAGGTGTGTTTAAAGAGATACCACCAATATTTCCTCAGATTTTTTTTCCTTTCTATACTTGCAAAATTGACCAGTCCTTATTACCTGCTTCTGCAGAACAAGATGCAGTTTCTATAGATATGTTAATATGATCAAAGAATAATTACCCTACATCTATTTTATCTCCTTCTGGGGGCTTTGCTTGAACTCATTAAATGATGATTTAATGGACTCTCAGCTGGAATTCCATTTCCTTCATTTTTGAATTCTTGGGAGCAATCTCACAATTATACCTGAGTACTTATAAGTGACACTAGATTAGATAATATTACAAATTTTTTTAAAAAGTGGACCGTCAAAATCATGCCCTTTTTTTGGCTTAAAAATTAAATTAGTTTTATTACTTTAAAATAATCTACTATAATTGTACACAATCCCTAAACAAGTTCAATTTCTAATCTGTGGACAGAAGAGTGTGGTCTAAAAACCTTATTCCATTTTCTGCTAAATAAATAGAAAGTATACATGATTGTATACAATTTAGAAACTCCTGATTAAGAAGCTAATTAAGAATAACTTTTACAGAGAAGAATTCTGGCTCTAAGAAGGCACAAGAGATTTAACTAAAGGCCACAATGTAGCAAATTTAATACCACAGTTTCTCAATGGACTTTCTTAATTGTAATTATCTCTTCTTCAGCTGTTAAAATATTTGAGAATCATCATATTAAAAAAATATATTTTCTTAAGGTAACTGGGGAAAAAAGCCAACTGGTAATAACAGTAAGAAAAGTGAGGCTAAATATAAAAAATAATTCTTCAAGAGTATGCAGTCCCCATGTTCATGATCCTTAAATTGGACAACTCAATGTAGGCAGGTGTCATCAGATAACTTGTTGGCCTTCAGTCATTGTGTCTGGTTCAAATATGGATGTTTGCATTTGTTACATTTTCCCTACTTTCTCTATAAAATCCACTTTCCACATTTTAGTTGCATTTCCTAGTTTCCTTAAAGCTTTCTTAATCTTTATTTTCTTATCCACTTAAGGGCCATTTTAAGAGTTAATGGCATAGATTATATTAAAAGTTGAAAGAAAAAAAAAGAATTGGGCATGCAGTATTTTAGCTATTACTACTACTACTACCAATATCACTACCATCAATGTTACTAATCCTACTTAGTTCATTTATAGTATAATATCAGTTTTATAATAATGTAATATCTACTTTCTCCTAGGTTTGGTCAATATTGTAATACCACCCCCAAATTGCCAACATGTTTCAATATCCTATCAATTTATTTTGGCAAATAGTTAAAACAGTTGCATTAAAAATCAATATTAAAAAATACTTATAGAGTCTCTAGTATGTGGAAGACTTTTTTGTAGGCACTGCAGATCTGTGGACAAACGAGAAAGAATATTCAGCCTGCAAGAATTTGACTTCTAATGACTAAAACAAACATGTAACTAGTCACAGGGAAGTGCTATAATAAAGTATATAGTCTAGTCTGGACATTCAGATAGGGAACAAAAACACAGTGGTGTGAGAATTAGGGTAAGGAAGCAGCTTCATTTATCCAGACTAAAGAGTGAGGGTAGGGTTAGATCATTAGAAGAGTACTACACGAAGTAGAAAAAAGAACGTGTAGGCTAACAACTGAAATAAGAAAATGACAGTTGTAGGTCCAGGCAACACCATGTCCAAATATTGAGAAAAAAATTTTTAGATGAGGTAAAACTGAAAACAGTTCAAGAAGGCTGAAACACACAATTTAACACTTAAAGTGACTGGAGACATAAGCTCAATGTTGACCAAATCATGAGGAGCCTTGAAAGTCTTATTTTAAGGAGGTTTTTCCTCTATCCCAAAGGAAATAGGAAGCTATGGCAAAGGAGAGAGGGTTTAATGAGGGAATGGCATCACAAGCTCTCATTTTAGAAAGATCGCTCTTTCTGTTCTAAGGATAATGATGTCTGGGAAAACTAGTTAGGAGGCTACAGTAGTTGTCCAGTATCAGTAAGGGTGGGGAATGGTATAGTGAAAAGTGAGTTCAAGAGAAATCTTTGGAATAGATACAGATTTAAGCATTTGGTGGTGAGTCAATGATTATTTCTATAAAATCTTTCTGAGGTTCCTGCTCCCTTTGTGTCTATTGTGACTGCAATAATGGATTTTACTGCTATTTCCGCTGTAGTCCTCTCTCTCTCCCAAGTATTAAAATCAAGAATTCAGGAAAAAAACAAAAAGCAAAAATCAAAAAACCTCATCAGAAGAATATACAAAGTTTTCCCATTTATCTGAGGGGTATTAGTGGATGATCCTTCCCTTATATGTTTGTTTAATCTTTTCACCACTGTTATGTTTTCTGAGAATACCAGAGGTAAATTATTGGAAAAAGGAAAAAACATGGGCTTCTCTGAAGCAAAGGCTAAAGAGTCAACTCTTCAGTCATCTAGAACAGATATTCTAAAACCCGAGTGTAGAATAAATCACCCAAATAACTTTAAAAAAGGAAAAATTATACTTATGTCCAGCCCACTCTGACTACATCACACCCCTCAAATTATATGATACTATTGTTCTGTTTGAATCTCTTATAATTTTCATGATTGAAATTAAAATTAAGCTAAAAACTTAATTTGATTTCTCTGTATTTTTAATTTTTACCACAGTGCCTAGAATACTGCAGTTATTAAATACTTACATATATCACTCATCAATTACTTATTGATAGGTGGTGGGCATGCTATGGGAAAAAGGCAATTAGTACTTCAGGGTCTTTACAACATAAATCAGTGGCTTTCAAACACTGACTATTAAAGCTACATTTAAAAAATACATTGTTTTTGATAATATGCAGGTACATGTTCAAGCACACACACCCAAAACAAATATACACCAAACTGAAAACATTTTTCACAAATTAACACTTCCTTTAACTATGAGCAACACACTTAGATATTTTCTATTTTTTGTGTTCATTTTTGTAAAATTTTAAAAAGGAACAATGTTTGGAATCCATTATATAGATTTCAATACCAACCAAAGAGAACGACCAAATACTTTGAAAAAGCCTTGCACAGTAGATGTTCTAACTTATTTCTGAACATTTATAGTAACACACTCTGCAAGTGCTTTTATTTAAAAAAAATTTAGTCTTTTAAGAAATCCCAATTGTCTCAAAACAACTCATTCCAGTTAGAAAGATACAGAGCTTTATATCACTTATCTTTGTTTCACTTAGAAGAAACTAAAGCTGTCATGGGTAAAATGATGTAAGTCTCACAATGGTATATATTCAATGTGATGATTTTTTAATGGACTCTGTTAGCATTAGTTAGGGAAAAACCTGAAAGTGAGCAACTTTCGCCAGCGATATCATACATATTGTTAAAAATCAGGGAACATGAGAATATATTTTTGTTAATGCAATTAGTTTATCAAGCTGTCCTTCATAAGTCATATTTAACACAAAAAAGGCTTTTTTTCTTTCAGACAAACTAAGATAGAATGACAATATTTATGAATATAGATGATCTATAAATACTATTTCCAACTACAGAAAGAGAAAATTCTCCATTTTCATTAAGTGACCTATGTAAACAATATGTAAGCATTAAGTTCTAAGAATGAATTCTTTGCTATTCAGTGCTTTACTAAGCTCCCTGAATAAGGAATCCAAGTGTCAAATACCAATGATGACGCACACATTTGGCACAGAGACATTTATTTCTTTTCAATCTCTATTTTTATCACACATTCCTTTCCCTATAGTAATAGAAGTTTAATGGGGGCAAAAGTCCACCCAGCTAGAGACTATATTTCCCAGCATCCTCTGCCACTAGGCATGTTTATGTGACCAGGCTGTGGACTATGAGATAAAAACAAAACTGATATGTGCAACTTCTGGGTCATAAACTTAAAAGGAAAAGAGCTCCCTTCCTTACTTCCCATTTTTGTTAGCAGGAATGTGGGCAGAGCGGTTTATCTATTGACCAAAGGTGGAAGTCAAGCATTGAGGATGGTTCACACGGATAGATGAGAGAGACTAAACATATATCTTGTTTGAACCACATTTTCCTTTCTAAAAGTGACCAAATCCACATTCTTAATAATGTAGAAGTCCTATTCCAAAACTGACTTCTCCAAACTGAGTGGAAAAAGGTAGATGAAGTGAGTGAAGTTTAATTACAGTATCGAAGCATGGTTAATGAACAAAAGCATGTAAGGATGTGAGGCTGTCCAAGTAATAGGCAGTTATATGGTAATAGAAAGGTCATAAATTCCCAACTCGGCAATCAAGAGTGTCAAATAAACAATTCCTGGAGGTAACACTACTTGCCTTCTACAGACAGGAGCTTTTTTTTTCTTTTTTCTTTGACAAGATGAAACTTTCTTGTATATATTTCATATAAAATACTGAAATAGAACATAACTGCATTCTACACATCACTACACCAAAATGTCAAAAGATTCACTTCCCAGCGTGAAAATGCATAGCAACATAAATATGAAAGGACTCCACATTTTAAATGCAGTATTCACACCTCAGTGCAGAGTGAAATGGAGTATTGTGAACGGATGTGGCATTATCAAATAACATATGTAAGGAGATTTAATGGAATGAAATTTAAAAAAAATTAAAACATTATTGATTTTAACAGATGGAAGATATTTCTATGGCTAAAACCACTCAGACCGATAAACCACTTATTTGTTTCAAATTTTTATTATAATCTGATTATGCAATTAATTTGGAGATATTTCAATGTATTTACTTGGCACTTATCTCTTCAGTACAGAGGTTCTTTGTAGACAACATTTGTAGAGATCACAAAACTGCATTAACACATACTATTCCATCAATGGAAAACCTATCTTTTCTGTACAACTGCTGTAGGAAACCACAATGGTGTATTATAAATAGCTATTTTGAAAACATCACCAAAATTTCATACCTATTACCTCACTAAATTTTCCATTTATTATTCACAAAGCGTCTTTGAACCTGTATTTACTGAAAGTAACCGCAACTTACTGATCCAAAATTGCTGGTATTAGTAGAATATACTTCATAGGTGCCTGACTTATTTATGTTACTTCTTGTATCTGAATTCACCATACAAATGTATGTTGAAAGTAAAACCAAAGTTGGCGTAGTGCCTTTAAAAATGAAACGTATGAAAATATCAGACCCTTTCTCCCTATTCTTGATCTACACAGTGATTACTGTATTTAAATGAAGATAATATAGAGAAATAGTGATGACTCAAGTTCCCGAAGGGAAGGAGGTTCATTACAGACATTTAGAAGCTAGAAGCTACAGTAAAAATTTATTTTCCTCTCCATAACTTTTCGTCTATATAAACGGAGTGACAGAGATAGTCTCAGACTTGGTAGCAATTACCTAGTAAGAGAATACATGGCATCTTGATAAGAAAAATTTACTGGACTAAGAAGCATTCCTGATAATTTCACTCTAGATATGATCTGAATAAGGACAGCCCCAAAACAAATGTTATACAGTGTGAGAACCCTCAAAGAAGTGGAACAATTTTCATCGCATGTAGCTTTATTATTTAGCTATTCACATTTAAGGAGTGTGAACTGCAGGAAAGACAAACTGGAAGACAAGAGGATGGACTTACTCAGTTTGTATGCCATAATGGTCCCCAGTATGGCGACACAAAAGAATGAATACAAAGTTCATGTGACAAAGACTAAGTTAAATCAACTCTTTGCTCTCTCTGGTCTCTAGGTAAAACAATATGTGAATGGAGAAAGTGGTAGACCACTCAAGCTGTGTAACATGCAGACAAAACAGGCAGCCATGATACACGTGAAGCGCCTTAGCAGCTCTACGTTGTCCATGTGACTTTCTGAAGTATAATTGAGTATCTTTAAAATTCAGCTAAATATGAAAAGCCTTTAGGAAATTTTAGAAAAAGATGAATAGAACAAACAAAACTCAAGCCAATTCTGTCCTTTATGATCTATTTGGCCAATTGGTTTTATCATAAAGAGAAAGCCACAGCATCTAGGCATCATTAAGCCCAAATTCTGAGCTTCCATGACATGAGTGAAGAACATCTTGTGTTTTAGAGATGTTCACTGGTAATGATGGCATAGGGAGAGAAGGGGAAGTTTAAAAATGGTCTTGGCAATGTCTACCCATAGTGAAGGTGAGACAACACAGTTATAAATAGAAAACTTTCTTTAGCCACTCATTCCTGTCTGCTCCCCAAACAGATGTAACTTTTATCATGGAAATGTCTGCAGGCAGTTATTCTGGACACTGTCAGGAAATTTTTTAAAAACTACAAAGAAAAAATATTTAAGAGCAAGCTACTCACCTATTCCAATGAAAGCAGCTTTATACCCTTCTTCTTTCAAAGTGCTAAGAGTTATTTCATTTGCTGAAAGGCTTTTGCCACAAATTATCTATAAGAAAAAATGTTTCAATAATGATGTTTTGGCATGTGATTAATTAAAACTCTAACATCAAAAAGAACAGAAACTCGATATATAAAAAACTCCATATACATGTGGACATATTTTTGTCTTCTAGTATATAGGCTTACATATACAAAACAGTATATAAGTAGAACATTAACATGTCTTGCTTAAGGACTAAATGCAGTTTTGCCCTTTAATGAAGTAGCAGAAGAAAAGCTAGTGTATTTAAAATCAAGTCAGTAAACTTTCATAGCTTGATTAGTATGTTCAAGGCACTATGTGGGACACTTTAAACAATAAAATGATAAATGAGACATTCTGCCTCAATGTATAATGAAGATCTGTGCAGAAGATGTACATAAATAAATATAATATAAAACAAAGTGTGATCAGCACATGTCTGCAGGAATTCAAGAGGACAGAGAGATTCATTATGGCTGAGTTCACAGGATGAGAATAAATAGAGGTGGCAGGATTTTAATAGGGCTTTTTAAAATAATAGAATTTTGACAGAGGACATTGTCTAGGGAAGATGGATAGAGTTGGGAGGCAGAGGGTAGACACCACCATTAAAAGTCGTGATACTTTGTTCAGTTCCCAGATAAGAGCCAATTTTCAGATCTGGAACCTAGTAACTGCAGAGGGTGGCCAAGTCCCCAGGAAGAAGGACCCTGCAACATTCTGTCACATTAATACTGGAATGATTCCCTTAATCCCTCTCCAAAGGGAACTATGACCATTTACCCAGGTGACTGTAAGCTGGAGAAAGGGCAAATAATCACACGTTTCAAGGACATGGGACACGGATTCTTCACTGACATTGATACCTAGAGATGCAAGAGTGGGGAACTACAAGAAAAAGGTAAAAAATGGACCCTAGTAAAATTCTGGCTCCCTGTGGGACCACTGAGATCACAGCCCTTGGGAGTGATCATTCCCCCAGTAGTCAACTGCATAAGCAAAATTGCTATACTTGTCAGTTGAAGTAATCCCCACATTGGGTCGCTTGCTAGTCTGTGCAGTAAGAGCTATAACAGCTACAATAATTGGGAAGGCCAGAGAACTTTTGAAATCCCAGTCGAGGGAGTAAATCCAACATACCACCATATCCAGGGGTGGGTAGGATGGGTAAAGATGGTGGTGGCCCATGTTATATTTCTCTGTAATTCACCAGGCTGGCTCCTACTGAGACCAGATGATTCCTGAAGAATAACTGTTAACTACTGCAGGTGCAACCAAAGAGTACCCCTGATTGCAGTTTCTGTGACGGATGTGGTATTATTGCTAAAGCAGATTAATAAGGCCACAGGTATACTTCATGGGGTATCCTTTTCCATCCTGCTTCTGAGAAAAAGGAATCAGAAAGAGTTCACATTCACAGGGGAAAGATAAGAATATTCATTTATAGTTTTGCCTCATGAATATGTCGACTCTCTGCTGTAATAATATATGTAATCTGAAACTATCTGGCCATCCCACAGAACATCACAGTGATCCATTACACTGAGAACACCAGGAATATCGGACAGCACGAGCAAGAGGTGGCTAGTATGTTGGAGACTTTGTTAAGACACATGCACTGAGAGGACAAACAATGAATCCTAAGAAGATCAAGGACTAGTCACTGGATTGAAGTTGAGATGTCTACTTGTCAGGTGTGTGACAGTATAGCCTTCCTAAAGTAAAATATTTTGTTGCAATTTTGTTCTCATTTACCACTATAGGAAAGGAAGCATAACACCTGGTAGGCTTCTCTGGGTTCTGAAGATAGCATGTTCTTAAAAACAAAAGCCTCTAAACTGAATCACAGAGGAAGAACAAATTTTACCCATGAAACAATAATCAAAACCTGTACACAGTACTTAACTAAGTGCAAGGCTCTCTTCTAAATACCTCATATATGGACTCATTTAATCTTTACAATTAGCCTTCTGAAGTAGTATTGGTATCCTCATTTTACAGATGATGATACTAAGGAACAAGAGGGCTTAGGCAACATTTATCAAGATTGCATCTAAAGTCTAACAACAGAGCCAGCATGAGTAAAAACTGTGATCTTATGTTTCTGAGGTAAAAGGAGAATGAAAGAAGTGGAACCATCTTCAAAGGCATAGAAAAACAGATTACATGTGAAGACCTACTGGAAATGTAGTGTTTCTGGAATATAAAGGGCAAAGCAAAGAATAGAAAGAGGAAGTAGGAGAAGATCTCTGGGATTGTGTCATACAGAGCCATCTTGTTATTCTAAAATACTAATCTAGGGTGCCTGGGTGGCTCAGTGGGTTAAAACCTCTGCCTTCAGCTCAGGTCATGGTCCTGGAGTCCTGGGATCAAGCCCCGCATCGGGTTCTCTGCAAGGCAGGGAGCCTGCTTCCTCATCTCTCTCTCTCTCTCTGCCTTTCTGCCTACTTGTGATCTCTGTCAAATAAATAAATAAAATCTTTAAAAAAATAAAATAAAATACTAATCTACTTTTATATTGGGAGATAGAATAAATGTCTGGAAGTTTATAAGCAGAGGACAAAGTGAGATTAACAGCTAACATTCAGAACTCTGGAACATATCAAATATTACAAAACAAATTAAAACATCAAGCAAGCACATACTATTAAAGGTGCTTTATAGTATCTAATAGTGTGTATTTTTATTAGAACTAGTAGAATTAAACACTACTAAATGTACCTAATACTAAAGTTTCTGAATTAAAATTTATTCTAAATTTTTAAAGAAGATTTTTTCTTTTATTAAACTATTTCTCATTGTAGAGATAGAAAGTTTTACTGTTTACTTTATTAAATAAATAACCTTAATACCAATATATAATAAAGGTAAGACATAAAAGAAAACTCTAGGTCCAAACATTATAAATAAAGTTTTAGCAAAAAAGAGTAAAACTGCCATTTCCAAAGTTGAGCTGTGGCATGCCCTGCTGACGGCTTAATTCATGGAAGTGATCTTCAGAATCCCTGACTTTAGGTTTAGTTTATCTACTGCTTCAGCAGATAGATTCAGAAAAGACCCCCACACTCCCTGAGGTGGTGTGTGTGTGTGCAGTTTAGTTTAGTATTGGCACTATGTGATTTTTCAAACATAAACAAAGACATCCCAATCCTTCCACTCTAGTAGAGTGAACATGTCTGAGTTCATAATGTACAGGAAAGAAATACAGATATTTCATATTTCTGCATCCCATTTCCACCTTAGTAGGCAATACTATGCAACTGGGAAGAACAAAAAAAAAGTTGAATTATACTTTAGTGTACTGAAAACTGGAAAGACAAGTCACTTGACTCTTGGTTTTAATATACTGGGACTGGGACCAGGAAGACTTCACCATACTATGGACAGACACTGTGAGAAAGATGGATAATAGCCATTGGGCAGCAGATCCATGATGGAAATGAGACAGCAATAATAATAATATTCAGTGAAATGACAGGCACCAGTACTCTTCTCTGCCTGTGCTGGGGAATCTAGTCAAATTTCCCTTTTCTAAAAGCCTCGGACTCCCAAACATCTGTCATCCAGTCAGTGACTAAATCTCAGACAGAAAGAACAAGGAAAAAGACTCTTTGACAAAAAAAGTTAAAATTTTGCTTACATTATTCCTTGGGAAACTGGGCTGAAATGTGTAACATTAACTAAAGCTATTATTACAAGACAACTACAACTACCGAAAACATTTCTGTGGCTGATATACTACGAAATTGTAATATTATTTGCTAAATAGATATGATGTTAGAAAAATACCACATGCTGAGCATTTTGCTTCTGTTTTTGTTCCTTTTAGTCCTCTGTTCTATATATATAATAGTTCATCTTGATTTTTCTTAAACATGGATTACAACATATTATGTACCTTCCTCTTATGGCTTTAGTAATATAGGACTGAGAACTCAAGTTTTGTAGCTAAATTCAGAATAAATTCACTCTACTTCAAGCTCAGGATAAGAATTATTACTATTCAAATATAAGGGCTAAATATAGTAAGCCCTGAGCCAAATTTCCATCTAAGATCCCCTTTGGGACTTCATAGAACTTCCTTTACATATCCATAATATGCCTTCATACATATATATAATAATATTTGTAATGGAGATAAAGGTTTACAACTTTGTTTTAGAATATAATTCTTTCTTCAAAGAAAATATATGATACCCATTATTAAAAATACAGATAAATGCTCCCATAAAATGGCCCGAGTTTCCAGAGCGGATGAAACAACAGGACCCATCTATATGTCTATAAGAGACACATTTGGAACCTAAAGATACATCCATACTGGAAGTGAAGGGATGGAGAACGATCTTTCATGCCAACAACCTCCAAAGAAAGCTGGGGTAGCAATTCTCATACCAGATAAATTAGATTTTAAGCTAAAGACTGTAGTCAGAGATACAGAAGGATACTATATCATTTCTAAAGGTCTATTCACCAAGAAGATCTAACAATTGTAAATATTTATTCTCCCAATATGGGAGCAGCCAACTACATAAGCCAACTCTTAATCAAAATAAAGTGTCATATTGCTATCAATACATTAATTGTAGGGGATCTTAACACGCCACTCTCAGTAATAGACCGATAATCCAAGCAGAAAATCAGTAAAGAAACGAGCTTTGAATGGCACACTGGACCAGGTGAACCTCATAGATCTATAAAGAACATTCCACCCTAAAACAACAGAATACTCATTCTTCTCGAGTGTACATGGAAGCTTCTCCAGAATAGACCACGTACTGGGTGACAAATTAGGGCTCAGTCTCAAAACTGAGATTATTCCCTGCATATTCTCAGACCACAATGCTTTGAAACTGGAGGTCAACCACAAGAAAAAGTTTGGAAGGAATTCAAACACTTGGAAGCTAAAGACCTTCCTGCTGAAGAGTGTTTGGATGAACCAGGAAATCAAAGAAGAACTTAAACATTTATGGAAACCAAAGACAATGACAATGAAGACACACCGGTTCAAAACTTAGGACTTAGGCAGTCCTAAGGGGGAACTAATACCCATCCAAGCCTCACTCAAAAAACCTGAAAAATCCTGAATACACCAACTTTCTTTATACCTTAAAGAACTGGAAAATCAACAACAAATTAAGCCAACCCCATGCAAAAGAAGGGAAATAATCAAGATTAGAGCAGAAATCAATGAGTTAGAAAGTAGGGATACAGTAGAACATATCAATGAAACTAGAAGCTGGATCTTTGAAAGAATCAATAAGATCGATAAACCAGTGGCAAAACTAATCCAAAACAAAAGAAAGAGGACCCAAATTAATAAAATTATGAATGAAAGAGGAGAGATCATGATAATACCAAGGAAATAGAAACAATCACCAGAAATTATTATCAACAGTTATATGCCAATACGTTAACCAACCTAGAAAAAGTGGATGCATTCTTGGAAACCTATAAACTTCTAAGACTGAAACAGGAAGAAACTGACAACCTGAATAGACCAATATCTAGTAATGAGATTGAAGCAGTGATCAAAACCTCCCAAAAAACAAGAGTCCAGGACCTGACAGATTCCCTGGGAAATTCTACCAAACATTCAAAGAAGAAATAATACCTATTATCCTGAAGCTATTTCAAAAAATTCAAGCAGAAGGAAAATTTCCAGACTCTATGACAAGCACTACCCTGATCCACAAATGAGGCAAAGACCCCATCAAAAAGGAGAATTTCAGACCAAAATCCCTGATGAATATGGATGCCAAAATGATTCTCAATAAGATCCTAGCTAATAGGATCCAACAGTACATTAAAAAGATTATCCACCATGACTAGGTGGGATTTATCCATGGGATGCAAGGGTGGTTCAACATTCACAAATCAATCAATGTGATAGAACAAATCAATAAGAGAAGAAAGAAGAACCACATGGTCCTCTCAATTGATGCAGAAAAAGCATTTGACAAGATACAGCATCCTGTTCCTGATTAAAACTCTTCAAAGTATAGGGATAGAGGGAGTATTCCTCAACTTCATAAAATCTGTCTATAAAAAACCCACAGCGAATATCATTCTCAAAGGGGAAAAACTGACAGCCTTTCCATTCAGATCAGGAAAATGACAAGGATGCCCACTCTCACCACTGTCGTTCAGCATCGTACTAGAAGTCCTGGCAAAAACAATCAGACAACAGAAAGAAGAAAAGGTATTCAAATTGGCAAAGAAGAAGTCAAACTCTCTCTCTTCGCAGATGACATGATTCTTTATATGGAAAACCCAAAAGACTCCACCCCCAAACTACTAGAACTTATACAGCAATTCAGTAATGTGGCAGGATACAAAATCAATGCACAGAAATCAGTTGCTTTCTTATACAGTAACAAAGAAAATATAGAAAAGGAAATTAGAGAATCGATTCCATTTACTATAGCACCAAGAACCATAAGATACCGTGGAATAAACCTAACCAAAGAGGAAAGGATCTATACTCGAGGAACTACAGAACACTCAAGAAAGAAACTGAAGACACAAAAAGATGGCAGACCATTCCATGCTCATGAATCAGAAGAATAAACATTGTTAAAATGTCTCTAATGCCCAGAGCAATCCATACTTTCAGTGCCATCCTAATCAAAATTCCACCAGCATTTTTCAAAGTGCTGGAACAAACAATCCTAAAATTTGTATGGAACCAGAAGGGACCCGCATTGCTAAGGAAATGTTGAAAAAGAAAAACAGAACTAGGGGCATCACGTTGCCTGATTTCAAGCTTTACTACAAAGCTGTGATCACCAAGATAGCATGGTACTGGCACAAAAACAGACACATAGACCAGTGGAACAGAATAGAGAGCCCAGATATGGACCCTCAACTTTATGGTCAAATAATCTTCAACAAAGCAGGAAAAAATATACAGTGGAAAAAAGACAGTCTCTTCAATAAATGGTGCTGGAAAAACTGGACAGCTATGTGTAGAAGAATGAAACTAGACCATTCTATTACACCATACACAAAGATAAATGTGAAATGAATAAAAGACCTCAACATGAGGCAGGAATCCATCAGAATCCTAGAGGAGATCATAGGCAGTAACCTCTTCGGTATCAGCCACAGCAACTTCTTTCAAGATATGTCTCCAAAGGGGGAGTCAAGATGGTGGAGAAGTAGCAGCTGAGACTACATCAGGTAGCAAGAGATCAGCTAGATAGCTTATCAAACCATTGCAAACACCTACAAATCCAACAGGAGTTCGAAGAGAAGAAGAACAGCAATTCTTGAAACAGAAAATCGACCACTTTCTGAAAGGTAGAACGGACGGAGAAGTGAATCCAAAGCAACGGAAGAAAGACTGCGGGGGGGAGGGGCCGGCTCCCAGCAAGCGGTGGAGCAACAGAGCACTAAATCGGGACTTTTAAAAGTCTGCTCCACTGAGGGACATCGCTCCAGAGGCTAAACCAGAGTGAAGCCCACGCGGGGTCAGTGTGGTCCCAGGTCCTGCAGGGTCAAAGAAGGATCAGGGGTGTCTGAGTGTCACAGAGCTCGCAGGTATTAGAGCGGGGAAGCCGGCTACAGAGACAGAGCCGAGGAGTGAGCTCTCAGCTCGGGGTTACCTTGAACCGGTCACAGGCTGGGTGAGCTCGGAGCGCGGCCGGAGGTGAGGGAGACGGGAGTGATTGGGGCTTTTCTTCTGAGGGCACACTGAGGACTGGGGCCCTGAGCTCTCAGCTCCTCCGGGCCGGAGATTGGGGGGTCACCATTTTCATTCCCGTCCTCCAGAACTCTATGGAAAGAGCTCACGGAACAAAAGCTCCCAAAAGCGAACCCGAGCGGATTACTTAGCCCGGCCCCTGGTAAGGGCGGTGCAGCTCTGCCTCGGGCAAAGACACTTGAGAATCACTACAACAGGCCCCTCCCCCAGAAGATCAACAAGAAATCCAGCCAACACCAAGTTCGCTTACCAAGGAGAGCAGCGGAATTCCAGAGGAGGAGAAAGCAAAGCACAGAAATCATGGGGCTTTCTGCCCATGATTCTTTAGTCTTGCAGTTACTTTAATTTTTTCTTTAATTTTATTTTTTTTCTTGTGCTAAATTTTTTTTAACTTTTACCCTTTTCTTTTTTAACATTTTTTAACTAGTTTATCTTAACAATACCGTTCCAAAAAAATAATAATCTTTTTTGAATCTTCATTATTATAGTCATATTTTATCCTTCATAGTATTTAACTTTATTTTTTGTATACACATAGGGTTTTTTCCTTCTAAAAAATTTGGGGTTCAACTTCCTCCAGTAGATCAAAATATACCCTAAATCTAGCTCAGGGCTTGTTCTAGTCTCCAGCCGGAGCAAATTCTCTCCACTTTCTTTTTCTTTATTCTCCCAACCAACTTACTTTATCAACTCCTTTTTTTAGAAATTAAAAAAAATTTTTTTTTCATATTTATAGGCATATTCCATCCCTTCATTGTGTTTACCCTTATATACGTTTTTCATTCTTTAAAATTTTGGTAGGTAGTTTCTTCTAAGAGACCAAAATAACCCAAAATTAAGTGGGTGACCCTGTTCTAGTCACCAGTCTAATATATATATATATTTTTTTATTTTTTATATTTTTTCTTTATTTGTTTTCTTTTTTAAATTTATTTTTTCTGAACTTCTTTTTATCCCCTTCCTCCCCGCCACGATTTGGGGTCTCTTCTGATTTGGTTAACGTGCATTTTCCTGGGGTCTTTGCCACCCTTTTAGTATTTTATTTGCTCCTTCATATACTCTTATCTGGAAAAAATGAGGCGGAAAAACTCACCACAATAAAAAGAAAAATAGGCAGTACCGAAGGCTAGGGACCTAATCAATACAGACATTGGTAATATGTGAGATCTAGAGTTCAGAAAGACGATTCTCAAGGTTCTAACCAGGCTTGAAAAAGGCATGGAAGATATTAGAGGAACCCTCTCTGGAGATATAAAAGCCCTTTCTGGAAAATAAAAGAACTAAAATCTAACCAAGTTGAAATTAAAAAAGCTATTAATGAGGTGCAATCAAAAATGGAGGCTCTTACTGCTAGGATAAATGAGGCAGAAGAAAGAATTAGTGATCTAGAAGACCAAATGACAGAGAATAAAGCAGCTGAGCAAAAGAGGGACAAACAGCTACTGGACCACGAGGGGAGAATTGGAGAGATAAGTGACACCATAAGATGAAACAACATTAGAATAATTGGGATTCCAGAAGAAGAAGAAAGAGAGAGGGGAGCAGAAGGTATATTGGAGAGAATTATTGTAGAGAATTTCCCTAATATGGCAAAGGGAACAAGCATCAAAATCCAGGAGGTGCAGAGAACCCCACTCAAAATCAACAAGAATAGGTCCACACCCCGTCACCTAATAGTAAAATTTACAAGTCTTAGTGACAAAGAGAAAATGCTGAAAGCAATCCGGGAAAAGAAGTCTGTAACATACAATGGTAAAAATAATAGATTGGCAGCAGACTTATCCACAGAGACCTGGCAGGCCAGAAAGAACTGGCATGATATATTCAGAGCACTGAATGAGAAAAACATGCAGCCAAGAATACTATATCCAGCTAGGCTATCACTGAAAATAGAAGGAGAGATAAAAAGCTTCCAGGACAAACAAAAACTGAAAGAACTTGCAAACACCAAACCAGCTCTACAGGAAATATTGAAAGGGGTCCTCTAAGCAAAGAGAGACCCTAAAAACAGTAGATCAGAAAGGAACAAAGACAATATACAGTAACAGTTACCTTAAAGGCAATACAATGGAACTAAGTTCATATCTCTCAATAGTTACCCTGAATGTTAATGGGCTAAATGCCCCAATCAAAAGACACAGGATATCAGAATGGATAAAAAAAGAAAACCCATAAATATGTTGCCTACAAGAAACTAATTTTAATGCAACTGCTCTGGAAAACAGCGTGGAGTTTCCTCAAAAAGTTGAAAATAGAACTACCTTATGACCCAGCAATTGCACTACTGGGTATTTACCCTAAAGATACAAACGTAGTGATCCAAATGGGCACGTGCACCCGAATGTTTATGGCAGCAATGTCTACAATAGCCAAACTATGGAAAGAACCTAGATGTCCATCAACAGATGAATGGATAAAGAAGATGTGGTATATATACACAATGGAATACTATGCAGCCATCAAAAAAATGAAATCTTGCCATTTACAACGACGTGGATGGAACTAGAGGGTATCATGCTTAGTGAAATAAGTCATTCGGAGGAAGACAACTATCATATGACCTCCCGGATATGAGGAAGTGGAGCTGTAACATGGGGGGTTGGTGGGTTAGGAAAAGAAGAAAAGAAACAACATGGGATTGGGAGGGAGACAAACCATACGTGACTCTTAATCTCAGAAAACAAACTGAGAGTTGCTGGGGGGAGGGGGATCGGGAGAGGAGGGTGGGGTAATGGACACTGGGGAGGGTATGTGCTATGGTTAGTGCTGTGAAGTGTGTAAACCTGGCAATTCAGACATGTACCCCTGGGGATAAAAATACATTATATGTTTATAAAAAATTAAAAAATTAAAAAATAATAAAATAGGGCACACACACAAAAAATAAATAAAAAAATAAAAATACAAAAAAAAAAGATATGTCTCCAAAGGCAAAGGAAACAAAAGCAAAAATGAACTTTTGGGACTTCATCAAGATCAAAACCTTCTGCACAACAAAGGAAACAGTCAACAAAACAAAGAGGTAGCCCACAGCATGGGAGAAGATATTCGTAAATGACACTACAGACAAAGGGCTGATATCCAAGATTTATAATGAACTCCTAAAACTAAACACACACAAAACAGATAATCATGTCAGAAAATGGGCAGAAGACATGAATAGACACTGCTCCAAAGAAGACATACAAATGGCTAACAGACACATGGAAAAATGTTCATCATCATTAGCAATCAGGGAGATTCAAATCAAAACCACATTGAGATACCACCTTACATCAGTTAGAGTTGCCAAAATGAACAGGATAGTAAACAACATGTGCTGGAGAGGATGTGGAGAAAGGGGAACCCTCTTGCACTGTTGTGGTTGTGCAAATTGGTATAGCCACTTTGGAAAACAGTGTGGAGATTCCTTAAGAAATTAAAAATAGGGCTTCCCTTTAACCCTGCAATTCCACTACTGGGTATTTACCCCAAAGATACAGATGTAGTGAAAAGAAGGGCCATCTGTACCTCAATGTTCATAGCAGCAATGTCCACAATTGCCAAAATGTGGAAAGAGTCAAGATGCCCTTCAACAGATGAATGGATAAAGAAGGTATGGTCCATATATACAATGGAATATTACGCCTCCATCAGAAAGGATGAATGCCCAACTTTTGTATCAGCATAGACGGGACTGGAGGAGATTAGGCTGCGTGAAATAAATCAAGCAGAGAAAGTAAGTTATCATATGGTTTCACTTACTTGCTTTAGGAATAACGGAGGGCATTAGGAGAAGGAAAGGAAAAATAATTGCGGAAAATCAGAGGGGGGAGACGAATCAGCAGCAACTGTGGACTCTGAGAAACAAATTGAGGGTTTTGGAGGGGATGCGGGTCAGGGCTTGGGTGAGCCTGGTGGTGGGTATTAAGGAGGGCACATATTGCATGGAGCACTGGGCGTGGTTCATATACAATAATCTTGGAACACTAAAAAAATAAAATAAAATTTAAAAAGTAATTAAATAAAAATACAGATAACAATATATATGATCTTCACATTGTGATAGACTATTTGGCTAAACAGATAAAACATTTCCAGAATCCCTAAGATAGGAGATCAAATGGAAGAATTTTAAAAATAATATTTGCCTTCTTTAGAGACAAAAATTATTTTGTAGGTATTGATACATTTCTCTCCTTCCAGTAGAGTTATGATATGATTTTATATTATTTTCCAATAACATTCTATAATAATAGAAATGCCTCAAATAACTATAATAAGAAAGAAGATGCTGTAGAGAGGTTATCACAAACAAGATCTCAGTTAGGTATTTTTACTCAAATTATGAAGCAGAAGACATGCCTAGTAATTACAAATTAACTTTAATTAAATTCTATCAAATTATTTGGAGAAATGTCAAATATAAAAATATTTTAAAAAATAAAAAATGTTTATGCAGATTTACATTTTTAGCTTTTAATAATAAAGTCATTAGAAATACTGTAAAGATTGAAACAAAAATATTTATATCCACATATTTTCTGAATTGCAAAACAAATAAAGTATCTAATCTAAAAGTTAGTGACACTGTCTGACATGAATACCGTAAGAGACTTTGTAAAAGTCTACTAGGATTAAAAATAATTTGTAGTGGTGTATATTAACATTTTTATATAAAATAAAGAGATTTTATAAGAATACAGCTAAGATGCTATTTCTTCTAAAGAATAAACAATTTCATTATACTAGATCCTTTGAAGCAAAATAAGCTGAGTATCCTTGAGAAATTAAAAATTGTACATTCTGCTGCTAAGTAAAATAAAAAACAAAAATTTGTATTCTATCACAAGAACATATGAGCAGATAAAAATATTACCCTAAGCAATTCTGTGCAAAAGGAAAAAACAAAACTACAATTATTCAAGAAAAAATAACAATAATAATATTAATGAAAATATAGAGATACTGAGAAGGGTTTATACAAAAAGAAATTAATAATTAAAAATTGTTTCATTATTCAACCCAGAAAAAAAAGTAAATATACAAATCAAGACATTAAAACAGAAAAATAAGTGTAAGGATAGCAGGAAGAAAGAATTAATAAAGTCAGCAATTAGAGAATAAGAAAACATAAAACTGAGAGGTGGTTCCTTTTTTTTTTTTTTTTTTTTAAGATTTTATTTATTTATTTGACAGAGAGATCACAAGAAGTCAGAGCAGCTGGCAAAGAGAAAGGGGGGAAAGCAGGTCCCCCGCTGAGCAGAAGGCCAGCCAGGACCCTGAGATCATGACCTGAACAAAGGCAGAGGCTTAACCCACTGAGCCACCCAGGTGCCCAGGAGGTGGTTCTTTTAATGAATATATTAACTACAGAAACTACTATCTACTCTTATCAAGAAAATACTCAAGAAAATACAATGTAGAAGTTTACAAATCAGAGACACAGATGAGATACAGAGGAGAATATCAGAGACACAGATGAGATATTTTTATTGCATAGAGGATAATGTTTTTAAATCTGTGCTAATTATTCCAAAAGTCTCTGTGAAACAATTTTTTTCTAGGAAAATACATACTGGCCAAATTGACATGAGAATAAAATACATGAAAAGACTAATAACCATTAAAAATAAAAAGTCAGGGGCTCCTGGCTGGACCAGTTGGTGGAGCTTGCGGCTCTTGATCTCAGGGTTGTGAGTTTGAGCCCCACGCTTGGTATAGAAATTAGTTAAATTAGTAAAATTTAAAACATTTTTTTTTTAAAAGGTAAAATTTCCATCTCATAAAAAGGCTTTGAGGTCACAGTGACAAAATTTTCAAAGTTAGTAAAATAGTTAAGTCTCATCTCAAAGCAATATTCTTATCAATAAGAAAATAATGAAATGCTGGGAAATTTATTTTTATAAGGCTATGGTAATTCTATTACCCAAACTCACAAAGATAACAAACATAAATAAATGAAGCAAATGGGCTTTCAGTATATTTGAAACTATGCAAGGACATCAATGGTATTTGACTATCCTCTGCCCATTTCCCATTTTCATACCAGTTACATAAATAAATACAGGAAATAGAAAATATTTAAAAAGACAGAGAAAATGTATATGTGCAGATATAATAAAACAATGCAAAACTGGATACATTCCAGAATGCAAAGGTTTAAATAATTCAATATATTAACTGAACATTTAATGTTTAAGGTATTTAAAATGGCATTTAAAAAATTTCACACCCCTTCCCCAATAAAATTTTAATATTCCAGGTCTAGAAAAATAAAAGTCTGTTCAATATGATTAAAAATGTTATCTCAAAGACAAAAAAAGATGCCTTGTATTAACACTCTTTTCTAACATACTAGAAATTCCAGCCAAAGAAATAGTAGAAGAAAAAATATATATAAAGAATATATAAGAAAAAACATACAATATATAATGTACAAATAGAGAGCAAATAAAAGTCTCATTATTTTCTTGTGACAATATCTGACTGGAAAAATGTAAAAATTTAAAATTAAGAAGAATCAATCTATCAAGGTATTAGATATGAATAAATTGGAACTATTCAAAAGGAAATTTAACTAAGAACATAGTCGGGAGTAAAGATGATTTAAACTTGGCTTTGGGTATGATGACTTTATGTTATTTGGAAGATAGATGTGCTCATTAAACTACTAAGAATATATAACTAGAGTTTGGGGCTCCTGGGTGGTTCAGTCGGTTAAACGTCCAACTCTTGTTTGTTTGTTTTTTTAAGATTTTATTTATTTATTTGACAGAGATCACAAGTAGGCAGAGAGGCAGGCAGAGAGAGAGGGGGAAGCAGGCTCTCTGCCAAGCAGAGAGCCCAATGCGGGGCTCGATCCCAGGACCCTGGGATCATGACCTGAACCAAAGGCAGAGGCTTTAACCCACTGAGCCACCCAAGCAACCCCTGAATCTTAGTTTTGGCTCAGGCCATGATCTCAGGGTTGAGGCACTGAGCCTCACATCAGGCTCTAAGCTCAGTTGGGATTCTGCTTGGGATTTTCGCCCTGTCCCCTGCCCCCACTGCCCATTCATGCTCTCTCACTCTCTTTTTCTCTAAGATAAATAAATAAATCTTAAAAAAAAAAAAGAATATAGAACTGGAGTTTGAACAGATGGCTTTAGAATAGTAATCATACTACTTCGCAAAAAAAAATCTCAGTTATTATCTGTTGAATAAATGCAGCAAACCTATTCGAAAGAAAAACTGAACACCAAGATAATTCTAGACCTTGAGAGCCAGAAACACATGCATACATACATCTCTACAGACAGACAGACACCTACACACATATACAAGGACGTGTCATATGCTGCACAGGAATCAAACAGTATGGACCCAGAGCAAAATTCACTTCATTGCCAGGAAATTATTGTTGACTTAAAAATATAAAATGTTAGTTGAGAAGCAGAAACAGAAGGAATGTTAAGAAGAATCTGGTGAGGAGAAAAAGGAGGTAATAAGTTTAGACCATTTAAAAAAATACGTATCTTCTTATGGCTGAAGTTTATAAGTCATAAAAGCTGCAAGTATCCTATCCTGCAAGTCCTCAAAGCGGAAAAGGAATCTCATTGCTGTCTCTCCTTGTAATTATACATATAATTCAATTTTTACAAAGTAAGTTTTAACATCTCTCTTTCTCATCTTAAAACAAGCTGAAAGGTGGACAAGATAATATTAACCTCCTCTTTAATATAGGTTCTAATTTTTCTTGATAACATGATAAGTTCACAAGGTTTAAAAACCAAATGTTCAAAATGGTTGTAAGTTCTTCCCACACCTTCCCAAAAGCAAACTTATGCTATCAGATTCTTCTCTTTCTAGAGATATTCTCTGCATATATAAGCAGATAAGTTTCTATTTTACACAAATGGTAGTACACACTGTTACCTTTGAACAAATATGGACCAAATCTAGGGATACTAATTGACTTTGTCATAGTTATCTGACTATAAAATTAGAAAGTTGCATGACTAAAGCTAAAATGTGTATTTTTCTGGCACTTAGTACATTCACTACTACTGTGTCCTTGATGGGTTTCCTAATGAGAGTAATGGGTATGCCCTAATTTATGCAATATATCTGGTACTGCAAAAAGTGAATGTGATTTTGCAATTACTTATAAGATAAATTTAGAAGTGCTTTAAATTAATTTCTGATTCATTTGCAATTGGTACTAACACCCAGTATATTAGTTTACACTCAGTATATTAGTTTGAGTCCCAATAAATACTTTCCTTATTTAATGAGATTTAGGTAGGCACTTGTATTCAGAATGAAAGACATTTAAAGAACTTTTCAGAATATAGTTTTAAAGAAGCAAATAATCATCCTTAAATGATCTATTTTGAACACTATTTTTGAACACCAAGCTTTCATAAATTTATGCACAGTTGTTCTGTGTACTTACTTGTTATAAGGTTTTTTGTTTCGTGATTATGTGTAAATGCTTTATCCCAACCACTGCCAAACAAAATGTAATTAAAAGTGCAAAAGCACAAAATTTGTTTTGAGTGTTTCCCCTTTTGAATATTTTAGTTTTTATTTCTAAATGCAAGAGCCACAAGTTTGTTAATCACTTTTCAAAATATCTTTTGCATGCACTTACAGAATGTATTATGTAAACCACAGTACCTTATTAATGTACTGTGTATATCTATGATATATAATTAACATTTTTGAAACAAAAATAGCAATATGTTCAAGTGAAGAGCCAGAGTTTAATACTCCTAATTAATAGAAAGGAATAGGAATATCTACAGACAAATTCTGAAAGTATAAACGTTAACTTCTGGCCACCTTTAAAAGAATAACATTTATTTCACAAAACAATGAAAAACACAAAGCTGTTGCTCTCTACCACACTGATTTGCTGCTTATGTTAAGAAAAGACTATCACATTAACACTACTGACATGAAGCATATAATAAATAAAATAAACCTCTCTAAGAAATTATGGTCCAAATTGGGAAATACAAATATTTCAGAGTGCACACAACTTGCATGAAAAAAATGTGATTAAAGAAACCAAATCCTTCTATTAGCTGCAGTGAACCCCTAAAGCAATTTAGGAATTTGTTTCTTACAGACAATTAATCACATGCAGGCGTGCCAGATGAGAACTATTGATTGCCCTTTTCCAGGCTAGTGGCATTCAGACAGTAGACAGACAAATGCCCTAAGCAAGGAGAAGCATCTTTCTGATTCTGCCTGGTGTAGCTTTTAATTGTTCTCTCCTAAAATGTGTGACATTTTGCTGTTAATCTTTAGTGTAGAGCTTACTCCTTTCTCTTTGAGCAATATACATGTGTTATGTTTTTCATTTACCTTTACACCAAGGTCCTTCAGAAGCTCAATCTCAAAATTCACTGCATCATATGATAGCCGGAACTGAGGGATTTCGGAAATACTGGGGGAGAAAAAGAAAAGTAAAAGAAACATTTGTGGAAAAAATCACTAATCTTTAAAAAATGCAACATGTCTATACTGATCAGTACTAAAGGAATAAACCCCTTTTCTAAGAGTATGTTCACATCACATAAGTGTGAGAACATCCAAATTTTACATGCATGACATAATATAATATGAACAACAGTAGAAACAGTAGCAAATGATATGTAAATAAATATAAACAATGGAAAACAAATTGGTCAAAACAATTGGTCAAAAGCAATTCCAACACTTTAAAATTTATTAAAGTATTTAGTTGAATTCTCTACCAATAATCCTATGAATTCCTAAAAAAAACAAAAGCTTAAAAACACAAAAATTAGCTGAGACTTATTTTTAGTGTTTAATATACATATATACATATACATATATATTCCACAAATACACCACAAGCTTGTTCAAATTCAGATCTAAACTTTGTGTAACCATGCTGTTTCAGATATTATGGGATTCGTTCCATGTGATCCATAGAACACTTTTTATAGTAAACCAATCTTCTTCTATTAAAGCAGTAGGTGTCCCAAAGGATACAGTCATTAAAAAGTAATCCTATTTAATAGCGGTGCTTGCTGTTTGCACTTAAAAAAATGAGTCTTAAAATACAATCATTTCAATAGTGTAATAGTTTATAGAGTATCAAAGTTAAGGGCAAATAACTCTTCATGTTTTGTAGCAATAAAAAGACTATATATGTTCATGAACATATAATAATTCATTTATTCAGTTATCTACTTATTCAATAAGCATTTACAAAGAGCCAGACACAGGCATTAACTACAGGGACTTGATGGTGAATTTTACCAAATTCCCACTTTCGATATGCTCTCCTCGGGTAAAGTTACATACTGGGGAAAGTTACATAAACAGATAATTAAACAACAGAATGTAGTACATGCAATGAAAGAGATATATCCAGGGATTATGGAGATAAATTTGTAAAATAAATAAATAATTGTTGAAGATGAACCTGACGGATCATTCAGTGCTAAGTCTTCTAAAGTGCATGCAGATTTTTCATTCTTTGGTGACTTAAACTTAACTGTTCAATTACTTTTCATACATAAAACAATTAGCAAGATAACATGCTCATTGCTACAGAAAATGTAACATATTAAATGGTATAAAAATCAATGCCCTATACTAAAGGAGCTTTACATCTAATTAGGACATAAGATTATAATTAAGAGTAAATTTGGGCCTAGGTCAAAGATAAAAAGCCCTTAAGCTGACTTGTGGACCCTAGCCATACTACGTCAAAGTCATCATAATGCTCTGGGCACCACAGAGGGGCCTTCGTAGGGTATTACAGGTGAATATGGGCAGTTGTAATTGTGACACATTTTATTCACCAATGGATGAGGTCAGTAGACAGAAGGGAGATATATACACATACACGGAACTATTTGACAAATGTAAAGTATCAATGTGAACAACAGTGTTTCAAAGATTTCACCTACCAGATGAGATAATCCGGTAGGTGAAATGTGATAAATGATCAACTTTCAGTTAAGTGGAAAAGAGGGAAGACATCCGAGGACAAAGAAAATGACAAGGAGGAAGAACAGAAAGGGGAGGAGGACAAGAGGTGCATACTGTGTTCAGGGAATGGCAAATGAAGCAGAGAAGTGTCAGGAGGCTTTAGCAGTAACACCACAGCCCTGCAGTCAGATTCTCTGACTACTAGATGAATTCCTCTTTGTCTCAGAGCTTTAAATGTCATCTACATGTAATAAATTTCACATTTTTATCTTCAGACCTAAATTCTAGACCTTCAGGTTCACTTGGATGTCTAATAGTTCTCTCAGATTTATCATGCCCCAAACTAAACTTTGGGTCCTCCATTCTAACACTGGTCCTTAGACAATTCCATTTTGTGGGTTGCTCAAGCCCCAAATCCCATCATCTCTATTCTCTTACCAGCATAATTCCAAACTCAGGTGCATGCCATAAGGGGGTGTACTGATTTAGACAATTTAAAACAGTTATAAGACTGATTAAAACAAACCCATTTTGTATTTTCACCATGAGCTGCTCTCAACAATGTCACTGATAGTCTAAAGTCAGTCTACCAAAAATCTTTGGTAGATCTAAATTCTAAATAATCACTGTGGTTGCTGTACAGTTCTAGTAACATGTATATAAGCTTTAAATTGTTCCATTTTTATTATCCATCCTTCAGTAAACATTGAGATCTACAGAAAAGTTAATGTGAGAAATTCCAACTAAATAGTGGCCACTGGCACAGGCTGGTTCAGTTATAAGCATTCCTTATTCCAGCTGCCCATAAGTGCCCTGTGTCTCCACCTCTCACTATTACATGTTCTAATGTTTAAACAGTTGATTTAGAATTGATAAAATGATAGACATGACACAATATGAATTACTTCAACTCTTTAATCTTGGCCACCTATGAGGAGTTTTTGTTTCAAATTAAAATTAAAATAGTGAAACCACGTGAACTATATCCTTAATATTGAAATTATTTCAATTGTCAATGTCTTTTTATAGGAATGAATCAAAATAATTTTTATTACTGATTATTACATGATTATTTCTGAAAATAACTTTACTGCATAGACTAGACAATAAACATGTTTAAAAAAAAATCTATTCCAGGCATCAAATGTACTAGGTACACATCAATAAACTGAAAGAAAAGGAAAAAAAAAAACAAACCAACACTAATGCATTTATTTAAATGAAAAAAGGAAAACTAATACATTTATCCTCACCTGACATATTCTATGTTTAAAAGAAAAAAAAAAACCTAATGCAATTATCATCATCTGATATATTCTATATTTGGTTTACTGCTTGTTATTGTCTGCCTCCTATCACCAGAGTGTAAACCCTATGAGAACAAGAACTTTGTTTTGTCTACTTTTGAGCTCTAGTGCCTGAGATAATTACTAGCACATAGAAGATCAATAAATATGGAAGGGGGGATGGAAGGAAGGAAGGACAGGAGGGAAGGAAAAGGAATGTAATATCAGGTCATGGCTTTCTGTGCCAAACTAGATGCACTGTCTCCTAGGTTATGAGGAGCTACTGAGAGATTTCAAATTGAAGACTGATATAATCAGATTTGAAAAATTACAAGAAAAATGAATTTGAGAAAGACAAATCAGGAAGCAAAGAGAATCATTTGGAGGCTACACTGTAGTGGTGAGATGTTAGGGGCATAGAGGTGAAAGGGCATTTTAAAAAGTATTCACAAAATATAAGTTGCCAGGATACTGAAGAGTAGTGCAAATAATTCCCATATGTCTTGATGATGCCATCCACTGAGAGAGTAAACTCAGGAAGAGGAGCAATATTGGTATGATGAAGTTTATGAAGAGATAACCAGGATGTGAATGTATGGCCAGGACAGAGAGAGAGGTTAGGACAAATACAGATTTTTAAATAATTTGCATGTAAGTGGTAACTGAAACAAGGAGAGTAAATTAGATCACTGGCAAGACTACATGGTAAGAAAGGGGATATAAAAGAATGGAAGACAGAATTTCATTGGAAGGATGACTTCCCAAGTTTGTTGTGCTTATGAAAACAAACTTATATTCTTCTATCTGTGCTCTTCGAACAATCTAAAGTATTGAAGAAACTATTCTTGTGGCAACCATAAATCCTTTAGTACTGTCAGTGGAGTGTCAGAAAACCTCAAACAACAACCACCCCAAATGAAACAAAACAAAAACTTTATTCCATGTTCATGTTTCTTTCAAGTGAGTGGAATTAACCTGTAACAACTCCCATTCTTTTCAACTCACAATTCTTATACTTTAAGAGAGCTTTGCTTCTGTGTCTTATCGTACAGGTACCACACTTTAAATTTGTCTTACATCACATATTTTCTCAAAATATTTCCTATTGGTATAACTATTTCACCTAAATCCCATTTTTCTTTATTGTGAACTAATGTGATATGCAACAGACATAGTGAAAATGTTTGAAATAACTAAAGCAAAGGAAACCATTGCTCTGACATTACAAAAATGTCATAGTTCATGTATATTAATTTTGATAAGGAAAAGACAAAATCAAAAGTATGTATTTATGCATGTACATTTACAGTCTGTTAATACTGTCTTTATTTCTCTTTGTTACCATAATATCAAGGGCTTTAACCTTTTTAAACTCATGTCCTGAAAAAAGAAGCCACAGTGGGAGGAAAGCAAAACTACTGATTAATTTAATATTGTTGCCACGTAAAAAAAAATCAATCGTGTTCAACGCAATAGGGATTAAGTCCTTGCTATCTTTCACCAACTTTAGTGATTTTTTTTTTTTTTAAAGTGGTTGTGATACTAATTCACCAGGGATAAAAGAATCTGTTTGGATGCAAAGGAGAAGGAAAGATAAAACTTGACATCACCTCTTTAAGCAATTGATTTCAAATACAAAGCTAATTTAATCTTTTTTAGCCACTTTGAAGATACAAGAGAATGAGAGGCATCTGTAAGTGAGAATATAAATTAACAGGAAAAGGTTGTAGATGCAATGCTGGCTAAATTCCAGTGTCCGTTTTTATAATCCTGTAACAGTGGCACATAATGCGTCTTCCAAGGGACAGTCCAAACGAGGCTGATTCAACATTTCATACTGTCCCTAGACACTGGGAACATTCAAAGGCAAAGGAAAGAAAATAAATCAAAAAAGAATTTTTAAAAATGTTTGGTCATTAATCCAGGAGAATCTGTCCCACTAGAAAATGTTCAGCAAATACAAAAAAATACACAAGTTTAGTGTTAGTTTATAGGATTTAGAAATGCCTATTCTGCATTTGAGTTACAAAGAGATGGAGATGCTAGCAACCATAATAATATACCAAAATGTCCACACAATAATTGTGAATTATTATTCACAAACAGGGCCTGTTCCATTTTAGGCTTCTTGTGAAAATGCAATTAAAGGGCAAAAAGATTTTTCCTAGACTACTAGGGTATACAACAATTAAGTTCGTATTTTTTAAATTAGCTCACATATTCATTGATGTGTATAATTGAAAAAAAATGTACAATGCTTATACATATGTTGCTAATAGATTATGTTTTTCCTAATTAATAAAGCTATGGTAAAACACTATTAAAAAGATAGTCTAAATCATCAGAGCAAAATAATATATTAGGTATTTACATTCCAGGAATAAATAAAAAAATTTTATAAGACATGCATAATCCCTTAAAAGTCATAGTGGTGAAATGTCGGAAAAAATAATTATTTCTTGACAATCAGGTTATTTTTTTTTTTCAGTTTATGCTTCAGAACCTCTTTAACAGGCTTCCCTATTATATGATACTTTGGCTTAATAATTCAGTCAAATAGTTTTATATTAATGCAAAGCTTATTTTGGGTTTAGCATATAATCATATAACCAATACTGAAATTTTATCATTATTGACACAAATTTGTAGGTTTCGTAAAGTATCAAAAACATAAGCACAAGCTTTGGTCATAATTTGATTAAATGTATTCCTTATGATGTTTAAATATGATACACTTACTTTGAGAATAGTTCAGTAGCCATTACATTTAAATGCTAAGTACAACAGATATGCCAAATAACAGTATTTTAGAATTCACAATTTTCTGATGCAAGATGACATATTTATGAAAAATAACAAAAATTAAGTAATATTATTAACTTCCCACCAAAATTCTTTCTCATTTTTACATAAAATGTTTTAAGCAATATCCATTACCTACTTATTATAAATTTTATTTCATTCTAATCAAAAAAGTAATATATGTTCACTATGGAGTTCTATTTACTTTACATAAAGCAAACTTCTCCATCCAATTCCTTTTTTTAAATATGTATTTCTTTATTTTAGAGAGAAAGTGCAGGGGAGAGAGGCAGAGAGGGACAGAGAGAGAAAGAATCTCAAGCAGAGTCCCTGCTGAGTGTACAGCGCAAGGTGGGGTTTGATCTCAGGACCCTGAGATCATAACCTGAGCCAAATCAATCAGACGATTAACCAACTGAGCCACCCAGGCACCTCCTCTCCATCCAATAGCTAAATGTGGTTTGAATATCTGAAAGTCACTGATACAAAAAAAATATTTTTCATTTCAATGAATGAATCTTCATGGGACTAAAGACTATGACTGATTACTGATTTACAATAATGATGCTGATTAAATATAGAATATTGGTAAGGAAAACTGTATAAATGTACATTAAAATGGAACAATTTTAGTAGACTGATATAATTTTTATCAAATGCAAAACTTAAGAGATTAAACTCAAAATATGTAAGGAGGACAAAATGTCTATGTACACAAGAAAATGAATTGCCCAATATTCTACAGAAATAGGTTTTTCTCATCTCTAATTTCTATAACTTTCAGATGTATCTCCATTAAAGGACAGATTCACAGAGATGAAATGCATTTTTATATGACTGATTCCTCCATCCATAAAATATTTTGCTGAGATTTATTTTAAATTCACAGAACTAGACAGGGAAATTTTTAAAATAAATGTTGCTTAATGCCAACTGTAAATTTAATGTGAATAATGAAATAAAAATTGAGCATTTAGAAAAAGAACATTTAAAATACCATCTGTGAGCCTGAAGCTCCTATATGACCATAAACTAACAATATTCATAATTATTTTATGCCATCATTTTTGATACTCTAAACATGAAAAAAATATAGGCATTACCTTAAACCACCAACATATTCTTGCTTTTCAAAGATAGTGATGTCAGAGTAGCCTAATCGAGCCAAAAAGGAAGCACAACTGATACTTGCAGGCCCAGCACCAAAAAGAGCAATTTTTGCAGAATACGCTTCAGGCATTTTTTCTAGAGGAGGGAGAGAAGGATTCCGAATTTGTGTGATATTCATTGCTTTGAACACCTGTGAAGAAATCAATTGCCATGGTTAAAAACTGTAAACTTTTATATCCTCAAACACATTTTAATGTTTCAAATGCATTAATGTTTTAAAAAGAAGTAGGGAGTACATTTTCAGTATTAATATGTTATAATTAGAAGCTCTATTGGGTCAAGTAGATGACATCCTATACTTGACACTTTCTCAATCTTTGGAATTCCTTTCCAGGGTCACACCTCCTCCGGGAAGCATTTTTGGCTCATTTTACTTACATCTCTCTGCAGGCCAATTTAAGTGCTCCTTCTCTGAGATTCTACAGTGTATGTTATATGCCTCCAACATAACCACTTACCAATGTTTATGTGTCATGTTTCCATGTTTGTCAGCAGAACATTTGTTCGTTGACTCAGAGAATATATCATTTATAAACATACACACACACACAACTTATTATGCTTTAGGTAGTTTTACATCATGTTACCATTGTACTATCAGCAGTTAGCACTAACCTGGTGCATAGAAAACATTCAGTAAATAATTTGTTGACATATGCTTTTGATTATGATAGATTAGCTTTTAAAGGACAAGTTTTAAGAATATTTTGGAAGCACTGGGGAGCTACCTGAAGTAATGGGACTCTTGTACAGGACAACAGCTCAGAAGAGACAGAAAGATATTTTGGCAATCTCCTAGAGCTATAGAGACACAGGGTTTGAGGAATGTAACAGACCAGAAATCAGAAACAGAAGAAAGTGCAGAAAAGTGAGCTTAATTCTTAAACTGCATGAGTAAAAGGTTAGGAATCTAAACAGAAAATCTCTGTAAAAAAGAGGGGAACTTCCTGTATTCTGATGGTCCAGAGGAAACAAAAACAAGTATAATAATAGCTAAAGAAGGGAGAACCCTGGCAAACAGTCAGCTGAAACTCTTGGAAAGCTACTTTCTACAAGTGGGACAAACCAGAGGTAGAAAAGTGGCCTGAATCATCTCAGTCCTGTGAATGAAAGTGATTAGTGATTAGTCCACATTGCATTTATTTACTAAATGATAGGATGGACCTTCTGTGAAGGATAATAAGTCAACCATAGTCTTTGCAAATTTTCATATACAAGGCCTAATTTTGGGTTACCAAAAAAAAAAAAAAAAAAAAAAAAAAAAAAAAAAAAAAAAAAAAAAAAAAAAAAAAAAAAAAAAAAAAAAAAAAAAAAAAAAAAAAAAAAAAAAAAAAAAAAAAAAAAAAAAAAAAAAAAAAAAAAAAAAAAAAAAAGCCTTGGCTTACCAACAACTAAGAGCTAAAAACTGCTTAGAAATAAAAAGAAAAGAGAGATGCATATAAAATCCAGTAACTGTAGTTACCAAAAGAGATTTTAAAATAACAAGGATTAATATGTTCAAAAACTACATAATAAGAATGTGAACTTTAAGGACGCCAGCATGGCTCAGTTGGTTGAGCAGCTGCCTCTGGCTCAGAACATGATCCCAGGGTCCTGGGATGGAGTCCCACATCAGGCTCCCTGCTAAGTGGAGAGGCTGCTTCTCCCTCTCCCTCTGCCTGCTGTTCTGCCTACTTGTGTTCTCTCTCCATCTCTCAAATAAATTAATAAAGCCTTAAAAAAAGAGACAGAGAGAATGTGAACTTTACCAGGAAACTGGAATTTGAATAAAATAAAATAAAATAAAATAAAATAAAATAAAATAAAATAAAATAATTAAAGAAAAAAAAGTGAAAACTAAAAGGGGGTAAAAAAAAACCCTAAACACATGTATTTAACAACAGATGGGACAGGGGAACAGAAAAGGGCAGACAAACTAAAGATGTGTCAGTAATAACTATCTAGACCAAAGAATGAAAAGCAAACCAGAAGGAAAATATAGAAAGAAAATAACAGCAAACAAACATGAGGAAAAAAGACAACATATACAGAGCTAATATATACATAATTGGGATCATTAAAGCAGAGGAGAGAAAATGAGACAATAGCTAGCGATACTTAAAGAGAAACAAAGAACTTCTCCAAACTAATAAAAGACATAAAAGCAAGAAGTTCTAAAACCTTTAAAAAGGTAGATATAAAGAAACTCATGCAGATCTCGGTAAAATTGTTATGAAACAAAGAAAAGGAAAGCATTGAAAACAATTCCCTTCCCCCGAAAAAAGACACAATACTGTCAACAAGCAACAAAAAAGGGCTGAAAGCTTTCCTCTCAAAAGAACTGATGGAAGATGGAAGACAATAAAATGGTATTTTTTTGAGCAGTGAAAGAAAATATCTTCTCCCTGGAATTCTATCTAGAAGGAAAATATCTGGGTGCCTAGGTGGCTCAGTGGGTTAAGCCTCTGCCTTCTGCTCAGGTCATGATCTCTGAGTCCTGGGATCCAGCCCCACATTGGGCTCTCTGCTCAGCAGGGAGTCTGCTCCCCGCCCCCCCTCCCCCACCTCTCTGCCTGCTTGTGATCTCTGTCAAGTAATTAAATAAAATCTTAAAAAAAAAAAAAAAGAATACCCTTCAAACGTAAAGGCAAATAAAGACATTTGCAAGGAATATCTGTTGGCAACAATAAAAGACAGACTGAAGAGTATTAGAGGAAGATCTTCAGGAAGAAAGCATATCACAGATAGAAACACAGAAATACAGGAAGACATAAAAGGCACTGAGAATGATAAATATGTGGGTAAATATAAAGGAAAGCATATAGACTTATATAGGCTATAGAAGTAATAATGTCAGATGGAGTTTATTATAAATGAAAACTGAAGTACATGATAAAAAGTATCAGAGGTTAGGGACGCCTGGGTGGCTCAGTTGGTTAAGTGGCTGCTTTCAGCTCAAGTCATTATCCCAGCGTCCTGGGATCTAGTCCCACATCGGGCTCCTTGCTCAGCAGGGAGCCTGCTTCTCCCTCTGCCTCTGCCTGCCACTCTGTCTGCCTATGCTCACTCGCTCTCTCCGGCAAAAAAAAAAAAAAAAAAAAGTATCAGAGGTTAAATTTAGTCAAAGTACACTGGATCATAGCATTGCTACGAAGTGATAAAAATACTAATATTGATTAGGCTGTAATCAATTTAGGATGCATGGTTTATGTCTACAGTAACTACTAAAGGAATAGTGAAAGAATCTTTAATAGCTAAATTCTTGAGGGGAAAGCAGAATTTTAAAAATTATTAATACAAAAGAAATAAAAGACAGAAAATGCAATAATTAGGTGGAGGGGTAGAGTAGAAGAGTAGAAAACAAGTAGTAAGATAATGAATATAAATACACACATGTGAATAGTTACATTACATGTAAGTGGATTAAAACTGCAATTGAAAGATTAAGATTATAAAAGTTATAAACCTTGAGCATAAGGACACAAAAAGGTATAAAGGATGAAAGAAGTTATTCTATGCAAATACTAACCAAAAGAAAGCTGGTTATAGGTATACCACCAGTATCTAACAAATTAGACTTTCAGGCAAAAATGCATTACTAAAGTTAAATTATAATAAAAATGTCAATCTGTCAGCAAGATTTTCCAATTTTAAAGTTATAGGTACCTAATAACAATTTCAAAATCTATAAAGAAAAACTGAACTAAAAATGTTCTCACTATTTTCTTCTCATCAAAACTTGACTATCAGTAGAAGTGGCCTACGAATAAATATACTATTAAAGGTTAATTATGTAAAATTTAATAGATTACCTCACAAGGCTATTTGCATTTAATAGGTAACTCAGGCAAAGGTAGTTTTCCTTGGGAATCAGGGAGATAGGACTTGATGTTTTTCTTGAAATTCTACCCTATACATCACCAACTACTCAAAATGAAGTAAAGGCATTCAAAATATTTAAGGAATAGCCAAATTATCTCACTTAAAAATTAGAGATGAGGTGTTTGGGTAGTGCTGTCATTTAAGTGTCCAACTCTTGGTTTTGGCTCAGGTCATGACCTCAGGGTGGTGAGATCAAGCTCTAAGTTAGGCTCCATGCTCAGCATGGAGTCTGCTCAAGATTCTCTCTCCCTTTCCTTCTGCCCCTCCCCCCCTTCTTTCCCACTCTCTCAAATAAATAAATATCTTTAAAAAATTAAAGAGATTATCAAGAAGTACTACATGACCTAATAATGTAGTCTAAGCTAAATGGCCCTCACAAATGTCCCCACACCATTTTGTCCTGTTTGTGTTAATACTTTATCACATTTTACTGGTTTACTTATCAGGTACTTTCCTAAAACCATAAACTTTAAAAGCAGAAATCATATTTGATTTCATCTTCTAATTTCTAGTGTTTTTATACAGAAGGGGGTGTTTAATTAATGAGTTTAAATTAATGAGTTTAAATTAAATTAGTAATATAATCATTTCTAATTTCCAGAAAAATTTAGGGTTTTACAAATTACAGATATATCTTGTTGCTCCTTCCTTTACTATCCAAATAGCAAAGATTTTTCTCTCATATTATTTTTGAATCAACACATCTTTTTACCTATCATTTCTTTTTAATAAGCTGAAAAAGAATGAAATTCTAATTCAAAATTAATAAACTATTTTACTGAATCATTAAAAGAAAAGTATGGTCTATTATATTTTCACAAAGTAAGATTTCATATACTTTTCACAAATCAATATTTAAAACAAACCTTTAACATGACCAGGGAGAGCTATAGCTATTTCATAAGGGAATTGAATAAATGCTAATCTTTCTTATTTAGTTCAGTACTCACAGCTTTGTGAAGAATTAAGAACTTTCCTATGTTAAAATTTATTACCATTTACTAGCTTTAAATGAACTAAATGGTCCAATCAAAAGACATAAGGTGAAAGAATGGATTAAAAAAAAAAAACACCACAGTATACTACAGTGTCTTGTAGACACTATATGCTCTCTACAAGAGACTCATTTTAGAACTAAAAACACCAGCAGATTGAAAGTGAGGGGATGGAGAAATATCTATTAACAAATGGATGTCAAAAGAAACCCAGAGTAGGAATACTCATTTTGAACAAAATAAACTTTAAAACAAAGACTGTAATATAAGAGACAAAGAAGAACACTATATAATAATAAAGGGGGAAATCCAACAAGAACACCCTACTCAACATTAATGGACAGATCATCCAAGTAGAAAATCAGCAGGGAAAAAACAGCTTTCAATGATACACTAGAATAGACAGATTTAACAGATGATATTCAGAGCATTCCACCTGAATATAGCAGAATACACATTCTCTTCAAATGCAAATGGAACATTCTCCAGAAGAGATCACATATTAGACCACGGAAAAAGTTTCAACAAATTCAAGAAAACTGAAGCCACCCATGCATCTTTTTTAACTACAATGCTATGAAACTTGAAGTCAACCACAAGAAAAAACCTGGAAAGACCACAAATACATGGAAGTTAAATAACATGCCACTAAATAAAGAATGGGCCAACCAGGAAATAAAAGAAGAAATTAAAAATACACATGGAAACAAATGAAAATAAAAACACAATGGTTCAAAATCTCCAGGATGAAGCAAAAGCTTTTATAAGAGGGAAGTTTATAGCAATACAGGCCTACCTCAAGAAGCAAGAAAAATCTCAAACAACCTAACCTTGCACCTAAAGGAGCTAGAAAAAGAATAAGAAACAAAACCACAAACCAGCAGAAGGAAGGTTGGTAATAAAGTTTAGAGCAGAGACAAATGTTATAGAAACTAAAAACAAACTAGAACAGATCAGTGAAACCAGGACCTGGCTCTTAGAAAAAAAAATCAATAAAATTGGTAAACTTCTAGCGAGACTTATCAAGAAAAAAAGAGAGGGTGCTCAAATAAATAAAATTAAAAATAAGAGAGGAAAAATAACAACCAGAACCACAGAAATACAAACAATCATAAGAGAATATTATGAAAAACTATATGACAACAGATTGGACAATCTAGAAGAAATGGATTCAGCTCCGGTCATGATCCTAGTGTCCTGGGATCGAGTCCCACATCGGGCTCCTTGCTCGGCAGGAAGCCTGCTTCTCCCTCTGCCTCTGCCTGCCACTCTGCCTGCCTGTCGCTTTCTCTCTCTCTCTCCCTCTGACAAATACACAAAAATAAAATCTTTAAAAAAAAAAGAAAAAAAAAAACAGAACTACCTTATGATCAAGCAATCACACTACTGGGTATTTACCCAATGAATACAAGAAAATTAATTCAAAGGATTACATGTACCCCAATATTTATAGCAGCATTATTTACAGTAGCCAAGATATGGAAAAAGCCCATGTATCCATCAATTGATGAATGGATAAAGAAGATGTGGTATGTATGTGTATATGTATATGTGTGTGTGTGTGTATACAAATACATACATATATGTATATGTATTAATTCAGCCATAAAAAAACTGAACTCTTGCCATTTGCAATGACGCAGATAGAGCTAAAGACAAATGATGATAAGTGAAGTTAGTCAGAGAAAGACAAATGCCATATGATTTCACTCATGTGGAATTTAAGAAACAAAACAAACAATCAAAAGAAGAAAATAAGAGAAAGACAAACCAAGAAACAGACTTGTAATTATAGAGAACAAACTGATGGTTACCAGAGGGATAGTGGGTAGGGGATGGTTTAAATAGGTGATGGGGATTAAGGAGTGCACTCATTTGATGAGAACTGGCTGATGTATGGAAGTGTATGCTAGCTGAAATTAGAACTTAAAAATAATAAAAAACTTAGTAGCATTTATAAATTAGTATTTCATTTTAACAAATTTTAGAAGTAGAAAACTTAAGTTTTCTTAAAAGAATCATTTACTGCTGATACCTTACATAACAAAAGAGAGTTTAATGTGATTACTTAGGACTTTAAAGACCAAAAAGTTTATTTTAAATCTGAAAGTAAGCTGTGACAATCAAATAGAATAGCATTTTTGAAATGTCTCACTCACCCAGAAGCAAGAGATAGTTTAGTTTTGAGACACTGAACATACCTGACAAATTCTATCCAATGGTATGCAAATAAAGTAGTAATTATTCAATAATACATAATACATACAAATGCTCACCTAAGGACATTTTAATTATTTTTCAAAGAAGCTTTAAGTGTTCTTTTAAAAAGGTGTCAAATATACACCCAATCGGTTGGGCATCTGCCTTCAGCTTAGGTCACGATCCTGGGGTCCTGGGATAGAGCCCAGCATCAGGCTCCCTGCTCAGTGGGGAGTCTGCTTCTCCCTCTCCCTCCGCCCTCTGCCTGCTTGTGAGTGCTCTCTCTCTCTCTCTCAAATAAATAAATAAAATCTTTTAAAAAATAAAAGAGAAAAAAGAAAACTGTCAAATATTGAACCAAACATATATCTATTGAAACTCTGCTAATGTCAACACAGAGTTGTAAGTTTTCAGGGGTTTGAGGGAATGAAAGCAGGCATACTTCTCAACTCATATAACACCAAAGACATGTACTATGATTAGCTTCTGAAATGGGCAACCCCATGCTCGTGAGCTCATGAGCTGGTTAATAAATATTCAATACACTACCTTCCTTAATACACTAATCTATGAATGAATTATTCTTTTTCCTGTTATGTTTTATTCTTTTTAAGTAACTTTTTATTGCACTGGATTTTCTCCCTTGGCTTTATAAAAGGCTGTATCAACCTTGATAGTTTCTAATGAAACAAGTGTTTTAACAAAATTTTGTGAATTTTATCACAAAGAACAGTAGTCTGTTTTTTAGAAGTCTGACTTTAAAATTACACTGCTTGGGGTCGAATCTTGATGTCCATCTTTCTCATGGTGCATGGTATTGAAAGTGGGGTTAGTATTATCTATCTCATAGGATTACCATGAGGATTAAACTAGTTAACTCATGTAAAGCACTAAGAAAAGTTCCTGGCCACATAGCAAAAGTTACTTCCTAATTCACCTCATGTTCAAACTCATGAGGCAGAACATTTACTGTCCAACATGGTAGCCACTAGTCACATGTGACAAATCAAATTTATATTTAAATTCATTATAATTAAATAAAAATAAAAATTTGGTTCTTAATAGCCATTTTTCAAGTACTCAATAAATGTGGCTAGTGGCTAATGTATTATAGAACATTTCCAACATTTCTAACATAATAGACATAACCTCAAGAGCACAATGAAGATAAAAATGAAATAAATAATTATGAAACAATGAGTTTTAGTATTTGTTACATTTCTTTTTAATATGATATATACGATTATAAGGTTACATAATTTAATTTTTATTTTTTTCATGATGGTTGTATTTAACAACCAGCTTACCCTCTCAAGAGCTGGTCCTAACTGCCTTCATCACATTATTGGACTCAGAAAATATGTGAGCATTCACACAATTTTTTTTTAAACCTCTGGCAAAGTTATATCATCAAGCACAAACTTTGAGATATATCAGCTATACTCGCCAACTTCCTCAAGACCAGAATGACTAAGTGGCCTTCTATGCTTTTAAAACAGTGGTGTTCTAGGTGCCTGGGTGGTTCAGCCAGTTCACATCTAACTCTTGATCTTGGCTCCGGTCATGATCTGAGACTTGGATTGGGCCCTGTGTGGGGCTCTGCACTCAGTGGGGATCTGCTTGAGATTCTCTCTCTGTCTGCATCCCCCTACTCATCGCTCACTTTCAATTTTTCTCTCTCTCTCAAATAAATAAACCAATCTTTAAAAAATAAACAGCAGTGTTCAACTCATTTTCAACTGAAATACACAAAATGAACAATTTCATATGTACATAATATACCCTCATGAATATTGCTTGATTATTGCAGAATGTTTTTAAAAAATTAGCTAGGAAGTCAAGTAAATAGCTACATAAACCTTTGGGGGGCTGTTGATATATACCTAAGTACTCTATAAACCTAAGAGATGTGAATCAATTATTCACACATCTAAAATTGTCATTTTATAAAAGTAATTAATATATCTAATCAAGTTAATGATGAACTATGTTTACAATAACAAATCTTGTGATATTTTTTTCTTAAGACTACCTATCCATAGATAGTACTAGTGGAAGAAGTAATTTAGACTATTGACTAAAGAGCATGAATTAATTTTGTCCTGAAATTTAGTCAATTAAAACAAATCTCTAAAATTTAAGTAATAAAGCATACTTTTCATTTCCTTTTTTAAACCAGATAAGTTTTCAAATAAATGTAACTCAAAATTACAAATAATTCATATATAAATACTATATTAAGTCTACTTGTTACAATATCAAAAGAATATTTCCTAATAGATTTTCTTGGAGTATAATTCCCATTGTTTCATAATACAACAAAAACTTAATTCAAGACAATTAAACTCCCAAGGTGAGAAAGATCCCATTCATTAAAACAAACTTTAGCTGTCATTCCACTGTTAAACTCTCTAAGATAGAATATTTTTCTAAGCAGAAGATTCAAGTGCCAAAACAAGTTAATAATGGAAACAAATAGGCTAATCAATATCACAAGGGAGTAATTCAAGTATCTAAAGATGCATGGAAAGTATGCTCAATATGTATTTCCCCACAATAATAAGGCCGGTATACATTGAGCACATACCATGTGTCAGGCTTTATAATAAGAAACTATATATGTGATCTCATTTAGTCTTCAACAGTTCTGTTATGATGGTACAATTATTATTTCCGTTTCTCAGCTGTGGAAGCCACTTTCACAGGTAAGGATTTTATGCCAAGACCATTGTACTCCAGTGCCTGAACTCTTACTGTTACTGTCAAATCTTTATAGGGATTTTCAATAAGAAATCATTATGCACATATAATTTTTCAACAGGAAATGTGTAAATGAAAAAAATCTATTACATGAATTTATCTTTTGTAAGTCTAACATACTTAATATAGTCAATTAACAACAAAAGGTAGTTATACTTAATAAATTAAACTTACAAACCAACAACTGTTAATGAAGCCTTTGAAAAACACTGCACTACACCATTTGGTTTCCCTGTATGCTATTTTGCACCTTCAGAAACTGAGGTGTTAGCTGCAGCAAAAGAAATATGATCTTATACCCAACCAAAATAATTTATATTTCTATCCTTTTAAAAGTGTTCCTTTTCCTACTAATGCAGTTAGAGTATTTTAAGGTTATTTTTCTTTTCTTCCCTTTTTTTTTAAAGTTTTTTCATTTATTTAGTTGAGAGAGAGAGAGAGAGCTTGAGAGGGGACAGGTCAGAGGGAGAAACAGACTCCCCACCGAGCAAGGAGCCCTATGTGGGACTCAATCCCAGGACTCCAGGATCATGACCTGAGCCAATGGCAGTTGCTTAACCAACTGAGCCACCCTGGCGTCTGTGGATTATTTTACTTTTCATCAGTAGCATATAACAAACATTTATAAAGCCCTAAAATGAAACAACCACTGTGTTATATAAAAACAACGAAAAAGGCTTTGAACTAACCCTAAAGGAGCTAGTTAGGGGCTGATTACTAGGTTTACTACTGTTGAAATTATGTTTAGATACCAGTAACTGATCACTGACCATCTTCTATATGCTTTGTTAGGGATTTTACATATTTTTTTTTCACTTAGCATAGCTTGCAATCTGACTTTCCCTATATACTATGCAGTAATCAGAGTGTTTTTTCCCTCCCATCTGTAATCCCAGGGCATAGGAAAATTCCACCACATAGCAGGCATCCAATAAGATTTGGATGGATTTCAAAATTGCTGAACTCCTATGACAGTTCTCAACAAATGAGTAACAGTAACCAAGCAATATAGTTCTTATTCATTGATATAGGACAGTTATTTGTGTTTGTTCTTCTTGAGGAACTTTTTAAAAGAGGATTTCCTTGCATAAATCATCTGTGATTTCTGACTTTTCACGCCCCTCAAAAGTATATTTCTTTCATAACTCCAAACTGACTTGACTTTACTAGCATTTTGTCCATAATTTTCACATTGTTTTGAAGCAATGGAGAGATTATCTTGACTATAAAAATGAGAATATTGAGACACAGAGACCATGAGATGTACCCCTAAGCCTCCTCACATACTGGAGAAAGAAAGAGAATAATTTTCTAATTATGTAGTGCTCTCTCAGTGAAAAAGGACATAACATGGAAAATGCAAGGATATTTACTAATTCTGATTGGCGGGTAACTCTTCCTCATTGTAATCCTTCTTACTTTGTAAAATGGCACAAAATGAAAATAAAAATAAATGTTTGGTAGCTATAATTCTTCCTCAATTACTCCATATATTATTATTAACCAAGCAACAGCAAAAATAAACTATGGCAAAATGAAGACAGATAAAATATTCTTGGAAATTTTGGGATACCTCCATAATTGAAAGATGAATTGTGTGACAGTAGTTGTATTCTGTGCCCTCTTAAAAGGTTATATATTTTTGTGAGCATTTAACTTGCTTTCATTATGAAATGAAACAAAACTTCTGGTAATTTCTAAAAAATACTATTTCATCAGTGGAGGTCTAAGGAAAACCTTAATAAAAGTTACAGATTTTTATCTTGTTGGTTTCAGTTTCCTTGAGTTATTTATTAGCAGTATGTCAGTCCTGTTAACTTCTGAATGTTTTAAATAAAGATTGCTATTTGTGCACCCAAAGTAAGTTACTTCAAATTACATGCCTTCCAAGAGAGGCTTCTATGTAATTTTCTTTGTAATCTGCTTCCTTTTGTGAAAGAAGTGAAAAGGAAATACTGAGTACATACTATTCACTGCAGCCATCCTTTGAGAAGAAAAATTCTTAGGCTACTGACATTAAACAAGGGACACCAAAAGTAGGAACTTTGTTTCAAATGTATGGGAAAAAAGAAAAACTCCATGTCATGTCAACTTCTCAGTTACCAAAATTTTTAATATATTAGTAATTCCTAAAGATCTTATTTCATGTTTTCTTCTTATTAAAATAAACCTTATTGTGAAACATTTCTGGCATGATCAAAATACTGTCTACTTTGAGATCAGATTACTCTGTTCCATTCAATTTCCACCTTAATTCAGTAAGTATCTTTACATGCCCTCTATGCACTAGAAACCAGTATGAATAAAACAAAGATCCACTAGTAAATAGCTCTCTGAGTAACAGAGTATTCACATGTCTTAAATACGGAAAAATTATTACAATCAACCTTTCCCATGCAGGCTTCATTTCTACATATGGTACTCTGGGAGCCTGTGAGAAAGAAAACTTACTTAGAAAGAAGGAAAGATAATGCCTAAGACAAATCTTTAAACCAAAAAAAAAAAAAAAAAAGAGTCACATGTTATCTTGGAGATGACTTCATCTCTCTAAATGTCAGCTCTAAAATTAAGAAAGTACTAATTATTTCAGCAGTTTATTGTGAAGACTGAATGAATCAATGATGAAAAACTCCTGAAATTAATGCCTTCTCTTTATAAGGCACTCTCTTAGGTGTTTAACATTTATATCTCCAGTTCTAACCGTCTTCAAAGTTAGGTAAGATTGCTCATTTTATAGACAATGGAATTGACACCTAAGTTATTATTCTTATATTATAGTTCTAATTTTTATTATGAATATACTACATGTTATATTTGGGATTGGAGGCTGCCATTGAATTAAATGGTTGAAGTTGACCAAATACAATTTGAAAACATAGGTATGTAGTTCAGCTATGAGCAACCTTACTGATCCAAAACCATATGCAGGTTCATATTAACCAGTACATGAACTCTTTTGCCTTCAGGATTTGTTCATGCTATTCTCTGTGCCTGGAATACACTCCTACTCTTAATTTTGCTGCATTTGATGAACACCTTTCAGGACCTGGTTTAAATTTCACTTTCTCAGCTCAACTTTCAGTCCTTGTTAGGCTGTCTACTAGGTCTCCTAGATACTGGCTCCCATGGTGCAGTCTCTTCATTGTAATTTGCTTGCTTAACTGTCTTTCTTACCAGGCAGTAAGTTCTCCAAGGGCTAGTATCATTCCTATCTTTTTCATCACTCTATCCTTTGCACTCAGACCCTGCTTAGTACCTAGTCAGTCAGATGTGTGTTCAAAGTTCAAGTTGGAATAAAGCTGCCAGGGACCAAGCAAACCACATTTCTGCTTGCTGGGGACAAGAGAGGCCAAAGGAAGTGGTGGTGACATGGTAGACTTAAGAGACCCTCCCCAGTCCTATCTGCTTCAGTTGATTCAGGTATTTAGGAGATTTGGGGGAAACAGCCATAATGATTAACTATGGTGCCAAAGCTACTTGTAAGCAGATTAAGAAAATAATAAAAGAACAGTAATTAGAAGGCAGTCATAACTAAAATGCATTGGTTGTTATATGATATGCCATAGAAGCATTTACTAAACTATTTTCAAAGAGCCAGCTTTCTGTTTGTAGATCTTTATTTTTGCTTTTATGTTGTTTCATTATTTTTTTATAATTTTCATTTCTTTTCTTCTTTTTTGAAATTTACCACCACTACTATCACCACCACCACACCCATCCCCACTCCATTTGCTCTCTTACTAGCTCCTTAAGATAGACATTGCTTTATCTTTCCCATTACACACACTTAACACAATAAATTTTCACATAAAAATGACTTTGGCTGCATTTCAGACATTGCCAGCAGAAATTTTCCTGCAGGTCTAAATATTGTGTAATTCTTACTGTGATAACCTCTTTAACCCATGAATCATTTATAAATGTGTTTTTTTTTTTAAATTCACACACAAAAATTTGCTACTGTTACTGTTTTGTTTTTATAATATTTTAATTTTTTATTTCTAATTTAGTTACGTAGGAGAAAAAGCACAGTCATATATACTCATTGGAAATTATATATGTAATTGTTCTGACCTAGTACATGGTCAATTTTGATAAATGTTACACAAGTGTATGAAAAGGTCATATTCACTTTATATTAGGGGGATACAGGAAACTTTTGATGTGTTAAATCAATCTAATGAACCTTATTCAAATAAAAAACTTACTAATTTTGGGTAAGGCTGTGTTGCAACACATACACAGTTTATGAATGTTACATCCTTTAAGACATTTATTCATTTTTTAATTATTTTTCTCTTTAGTTTTATTAATATTTTCCCCCCAAAATTCTACTTATGTTACTATTAGTATCACTGCATTAACTTTATTATAGTTAGTGTTTGCATAGCATATCTTTTTTCAACTAACTTTCTTTTTTTTTTTTTTTTTAAGGATTTTATTTATTTATTTGTCAGAGAGAGAGAGAGAGCGAGTACAGGCAGGCAGAGGGGCAGGCAGAGGCAGAGGGAGAAGCAGGTTCCCCGCCAAGCAAGGAGCCCGATGTGGGACTCGATCCCAGGACGCTGGGATCATGACCTGAGCCGAAGGCAGCCGCTTAACCAACTGAGCCACCCAGGCGTCCCTCAACTAACTTTCTGCTAAGGTTGTTCTTTTCTAGACATCATACAGCTGTTTATAGATTTATTTTAAATTGATACTAGTCACATGTTTCCATACACAAATTTAATAAATGAAAATTACTGTGGGGTAATTATACATTTGGATGTGTTTCTACTATCTCTTTTATGTTTCCTATTTACTCTGCTTTTTCTTTGCTTCTCTCTCTTCTGTGTTTTAGTTTTGCTTTCCTGTCGACACTGGATTGTTTTCTCCATATCCACCTCTCTTTGTTTCTATGATTGCGTGAAAGTTACAAATTGTATTTCCGTATTTTTGTGATTAGTTTTAAATTTTTAACAACAATATTTCAATGTTTTTAAAAACATACTCCCAATTTATTGAGTACTCCCTTATCCTCCCAACACTGAAAACACTTAGGACACTTAACTACTGACTATACTCCATACCTCCACCTCAAATACCTTCCTTGTCAATATTATATAAAATTTTATCTCTGTTTTTTATTTTTGGCACTCCAAAATGAGTTTTTAATAATTACTTTACACTCACTAATTATATTTACCACCATATTTTGCTGGTTTCTTTGATCATTGTTGAGTCTCTATTATTCCAGGTTCCTTTTATTCATACTAAAAAATAACTCATTTTTAGTAGTTCTCTATAAATAACAAGGTAAATAATAAGCCACCTTAGATTTAAAATGCATGAGAAGTATTTTTATTAATGTCCTATCTTAGACCTTTAAAAATATTGTTCCCTTTGTTTCTCACATCTATTAATGCTGATGAGAAGTGTGGCGTCCATTCAATTGTCACTTGGTTTTAAAGTGATCTATTTTATAATTTTCTGGAAGTTCTGATTCTTTTGTGATCTTCAGTATTTCACATTATTGTAACCATGGGTTTAGGTGATGGACTTAAATTTTTCCTTTAAAAAAAAATATATATATATATATTTATTTATTTGACAAAGAGAGGGATCACAATTAGGCAGAGAGGCAGGCAGAGAGAAGGGGAAAGCAGCCTCCCCACTGGGCAGGGTGCCCAATGTGGGGCTCGATCCCAGGACCCTGAGATCATGACCTGAGCTGAAGGCAGAGGCTTAACCCACTGAGCCACCCAGGTGCCCCAAATTTTTCCTTTCTTTTTAGAAAATTCTAACATAACTGCTTTAAGACTGCTTTGCCAATCTCTATTTCAGGAACTCTTAATATGTATACTGGAGTCTCTAAACTTCTTAACTTCTCCATTATACTTTTCCTTTCTTTATATCTTTTTACTATACCCTGGCAAATTTCTCAGATTTTTTATTTTTTAGTTCACCAAATTATATCTGTGTCTATAACCACTTCAAAAATTTTTTACTGATATTTTAATTTCACTGAATATTTCTAATCAACTATTTTTCATACCAAACTCATTGTTGGTTTTTTATACAGAATTTTATCTTATTTTCAGGGCTATTGTTTTATACTTATTTATTTAAAAGCCTGATTATGGTAGTATTTGTGGTTCATTAGGATACAGTCATAATCTCTGGGTTGAGTTTTGATTATCACTGGGAGCATTAGCTCTTCTAATGTACTTTTGAACTTTCTGACTTAATCTAAGTGGAATTTTACTGTTGTTGCACTTGCTCTCTTTTTCCTTATATCAAGTATGTAGTGACATCTACCCAGCAGCACCCTTCTTTCTCCCCTTTCTCTCCCCTCTCCCCAACTACACAACCAGGTTTCTTACTAGAAGCCCAGAGCTCCAGTCCCCAGGCAATACTTAGACATATCACAGAAGCAAGTTACTGTGCCACTAAGCACATGCTTAAACCACTGGGGCACAGCTGTCACTGCTTCTCTCTGAAGCTTCATATAAGGCCCAGCTCTGCAAAGTAGTTGCACCTACTTTTTTAACTTTCTACCAGGGGTAGGTGAGTCTTGTTTTCTATCCCTCATAATGTTTGGGTACTTAGTACCCTACACCAGTAAAATTCCCCAGCAGCTCCTGACTGTTTATGCATAGCCTAGCGGAGAGAGGCCAAAATCCCTCGTCCACTGTTGAAAGTTTCTACACTTCTGGCCCCGAAAGGTATTTATATTCCTTTTTTATTTCAGCTCTTAACTTTTATTATGTGCTTACTGTATTTCATTTATCATTATACTTTGGAGTAAAATGGGTGGTTTAAATCTTAACTCACACCTCTTACAAGTGGTCTATATTGGTACAATATCACTTGTTGCTACTACTTTACGCTTCTATTCATCAAATATATTTGTGAAAATACATATTTTTAAGTGTTAAAACTCAAACCAATAAAACTACATCATTCTAAACTATAAGCAGCCTGCAGGAGTATATATATTGAACTTATAAAAAACAAATTTAGGGGGGAAAAGTTGTAGCAAATAATCTTAACAAGTATACAATTTTGGCAAATTTCAAAGTTATTACCCCCAAATCTCAGAAACATATTTTTATGTCTTAAAGCTCTAGATGGTAATAAATAGTTTTAAAATAAATTAATATTGTGATGAAGATCATCTAGCAATTTATCCAATCCTACATTTTTATTATCAAGCATTGTGCCAGCACTGATTATTTTTAATAGATTTCTTTTTTTTTTTTAAAGATTTTATTTATTTATTTGTCAGAGAGAGAGAGAGCGAGCACAGGAAGACAGAGTGGCAGGCAGAGGCAGAGGGAGAAGCAGGCTTCCTGCCGAGCAAGGAGCCCGATGTGGGGCTCGATCCCAGGATGCTGGGATCATGACCTGAGCCGAAGGCAGCCGCTTAACCAACTGAGCCACCCAGACGTCCCTATTTTTAATAGATTTCTAAAGCTTTATGTAGAAGAAAGTCAGATATTCAGTGAAATCTAGCAAGACATTATTATTTTATATTAACTACTGCATTAAGACCAAAAGGAGAGAAACAAATCAAGCCTTAACAGATACTACTTGTATTTGCATCCCTGAGAGCGACATTTCACCAGAGTACAAACTACTGATTTATTAATGTGTAATGTATTTTATTCATGTACATCTTATTTCTCCTATAAATATTTTTTTTGTACAAACAGTATTCACAAACTACTAGTAATATTGGAAATAAAAAGGAGAAGGATAGAGAAATTTTATTCAAAGACAATTCAAGTTTGGGACAAAGAGGCAAGTGTGAGGTATCATTAATCTAATTACTATTCTCTAATCCATATGCTATTTATAAATGACCTGCAAAAGGGATTAACCATAAATATTGATTATCATTCATTATCATGGTAGTTTATCTTCATTTTAGATTAGCTATATTAACTGATAGATTTTATTGACCACTTTACCAAATTGTATCATAAATGTGCTAGACTCTTTCCTAAATTTACTTATAAGCCAGCTACCATCAAATCAGGCTTAGGCTCTCCAAACAAAAATAAAACTTTAGATATAATCTTGAGCTTCAGGGCCCTTCATAGAATAGGCCCCTTTCAAAGCTCTCTCTTTAAATTTTATAGTAGTGCTCTTTATAATTTTTCATAGAAGGAACCCAAAGTTTATCATCTTAGGCTTCACAAACCCTGGGTCCTGGATCTACAGTAATCCTTCACTGGCCAGAAAAATGAAATAATAAATAAAATAAAAGCTTTTTTGTTAACATACATAAACAAAGAAAACAAATAAAACAGGTACTCATCTTAACAACCTATTTTAAGGGGCACCTGGTTGGCTCAGTTAGTTAAGCATCTGCCTTCAGCTTGGGGCGTGATCCCAGGGTCCTGAAATAGAATCCGACATCAAGCCCCACATGGAGCCCCACATCAGGCTCCCCACTCAGCAGGAGAGTCTGCTACTCCTTCTCCCTCTGTCCACCCCCACCCCCACTCACTGCTCTCTTGCTCACTCTTTCTCTCAAATAAATAAATAAATAAATAAATAAGATCTTTTAAAAAAATTTAAAAACCCACCTATTTTAATATAGTTGCTTCATATCACACAAAAACCTCATTTTGTGAGTTGTGAGGTACAGTGACTAAGGTAAACATAAACCAACAAAGTGCAATATTGTGAACCTGCAGCCAGAAAACCTGGGTTTAGAGTGAGTTTGCACTGATGACTTACAACAATATCTTGGGCAAGTGAAAATTTGTGAAATGATGGAAATTACAGCACTAGCTTTGTATTCTAGATTTGCTGTTATTGGATGTAAATTTGAGGAATTTAATTAATTTCCTATAGCTCCTTGCTGCAAAGAATGGACATGATCACATTTACCTGAAGGGTTATTTTCAAGGTTAGCAAGTGCTAAGTGAGTACCTAATACTGCCCAGTGCAACAGAAGTTTGTTTAATGTTAACTATTTTTTAATCACTTTGATCCTTAGTTTCCTCATGTCTGAAATGGGAAAAACATTACCTAGTTTACATGTCTCAAGGGTGGTTTATCAACATCTTAAAGTGAGATATCACAAAAATGCACTGAAGTGCTGTGTAAGTATGGTGTGTTTTTGTAACTCTACATTTTCCCTTGCCTGATCCATTCCATCATACAAAGGTCTAATCACCTCCAAAACCAAGTGGCAAAAATTAATGAAGACTGAATTATCAGTCCAGGGATACTAATGCAAATGCAGTATGTATTATCAAGTTTGCTACAAAATTTTAGTTGTTGGCTTGTATTATTTCTTGAGAGGCATTGTAGTTTCTCAAGACCTATAGTTCAGAAACAGCCTAAAACAAAACTTAATTCTAATCAATTTTCAATCAATGTTTGTTTGATTAACTGAATCCTCCTAGTAGGAACTTATTACAATGGATGTTCATACAATCAGTCTTCCTGCGATAATCCTGGTTTGTGCCTGCTGCACTGAATTATTAATAATGTCCTTGCTCACTCTCCAAAGTATCGCAGTCATTTTATGTTACTTATAAGACAACCAACATAACATACAGAGTATATCCAATATTACAGTTTATGTACATTTTTTGGATAAGGGCTTCAATTTGAGAATTACACTTATTCTTTTATTGTCTCTACTTTTATATTTGATAGATAAAATGTACCACAAAAATACATTACCTGAGAGAGAACATGCAATACTCTATTATATATTGGTATACATACTTCTATATTCTCCTCACTTATTCTTGTAGAAGGCAAAAGTTTAAGGCTTTTGGTGACCTCCACGTTCAAAATGAAGATATGGCAAAAATAATATTTGTCCTATTAAATCACAATTAACTTGAGTAATTGTGTTCCTCCTCCATTCACAATTCTCTAAAATATTTACTATATTCAAGCAAAATATAAATGTTGATGTCATCTAAATGAGTGTAAGGTATCTCTTAAAGTAGGCTATTGGAATTGCATTACTGTATTTGTTATTGTATTATTGGTATTCATCAATTTGATTTGAATTATGTCTAACCAGTAAAATATAGAAATAAAAACAAATAGTATATGATGGTATATAAGTAATGTATGATGGTGAGACAAGAACTGGGTTATAGCAAAAGAAAAGTGAAATAAGAAACGTGCTGAGAGATACAGTAAAAAAAAAGAAAAAAATCTAAAGAGTAATTCTGCCCTCATTGAGTCACCTGAGTTAGTCTAGGATTCCATTTATCTGTTCCATTCTTAATTAAAAGTATAAAAACAAAACTGAAAGTGCAGTGTCAAGAAGTATATACCTCATAAAGCAGTACATTTAATAAGTATTAAGATAATCTCATAAAATGCTGATTCTATGAGATCAACAAATAAAAACAAATAATGTTTTTAGATAAAAATTTCATAATCTAATGTATTTCTAAAAGTTAATAAGTGAAGCAGCAATTTTAAGTAGTGATCTTATAGCCCTCATTCATCTTAACATTTAAAGTCAAACTTCAAAACCCTGAACTTTTAATTTTAGTTTCTTTAAATTGCCTGCATAACTAGTTAACATTAGCAGAAGGGAACTGATTTAACACGCAGCTAAGTATGTAGTTACAGTTTATTTTTCAAACTTTAGAAGATAAGTAGGAAGATGTGTTCTCCTTTCATTCTCCTTTTATAACAATTCCTTAAATTTGAGAAATGATGTAAGTCTTCTTGGTCTATACATGGATAAAGGAAGTGATTTCTTAAAAATTCAATTACATACACAAACACATTTCAAAATAAAATTTTCAAGGGCCGTATTTGTGTAGAAAAATTTTAAAATCCTCATGAGACTGAAAAGAGAATCCATACCAAACTATTATTTTCAAGTTATTTTATTGAAGCAATATTATTATACCTAACTGAACTAGGAAAAACTGCCTCCTAGAGTCAGAATCACCCCATAGCCTGTCTGTTTTCATAGGCACACAAAAATGTCTGAAGCAAGGTCACTGCAGATTGAATATAGTAAAGGATTGAATATAATGACAAGATAGAACAACAAAAAAGCAGCTGGTCTCCTGATTCTACTGCAGGCTATTCTTTGTGTGATTTATTTGTTTTCTACTACAATCTCTATGTTCCATATGCCCATGTTCAAATAGAAAAGTAAAAGGTATGGATTTAACCAATAATGGCAAACTACAAAGTTGATATTTAAAAAATCATTTATAAATTACAGGAAAAGCAATTTTGAAAAATATCACACTATTTTACTCTGCTTTCCTAACCTTTCCTTAATTTGGTTGAAAAATAGATTTGTATTTCTTTAAAGGTCAAAAATCAATCATTGTTTTATCAAACAACCAAAATAAATAAAATTATTTGCATCATATTCTGCTTCAGTTTAACAGTTTAGTAGTTTGAAATAATAATGATATTCTGCACATTGTGCTTTCTCTTTTCACTGGCAGTCAATTAATATGTTGTCTTTTGCTTATCTTTGTAACAACACTGACATTTGAGAAAGTTTAAGTAAACCATCCACTGACTTTTGAATAACAAAACTTTTTAAAGTATCTTGCCCTAAGAGGTGTGCTTAAAAAAAAGAGAGCTTTTCCTCACAGTTCCATTACAAGACTTATTTATAATTTGAGTTATATTTGAATGCACTGTTTTATAAAGTATAATTGAAATATAAAAGTAAGATACATTCGTATTTTAAACTCCACAATTCACTTACAATGCATTTAATGCCATCCTAAACTATGCTCTTCCTTAAATTAAAAAACAAAATCAAAGCACGTGCACACACACACACACATGCAGCAAAACAAAACAAACAAACAAAAAACTGCTTTGGGAAGAGGTGCAAAGAGTTCATTAAAACCACGTGAGAGTTGGAAAAGGGGGACTTTTGCAAGATGGTAGAATAGAAAGATCCTGAACTCACCTCTTCCCAGGGACACACCAAATCTAAATTTAAAAATGTTTTTTAAAAAAGATTTTATTTATTTATTTATTTATTTATTTATTTATTTATTTATTTGACAGAGACAAAGAGAGAGAGATCACAAGTAGGCAGAGAGCCAGGCAGAGAGAAAGGGGGAAGCAGGCTCCCCACTGAACAGAGAGTCTGATGTGGGGCTCAATCCCGGGACCCCAAGATCATGACCTGAGATGAAGGCAGAGGCCTAACCCACTGAACCACCCAGGCGCCCCACACCAAATCTAAATTTAAATATGAATTATTTTCCTCTGAAAAAAAAGTCAAAGTACTACATGAACTAATTCTCCACAACAAAGGGTAAAAAGACCATATTGAGATAGGCAGAAGGGGTAGATATGGTCTCAATAAAAAACCTACTGCTGGGTCAGTAACACACGGTAGGGAGGGATCTCACCAGTATAGTGCTTGCCCCTGGAAGAGTGAAGAGTTATAGTGTCCCAAATCAAGTACCCTAACCCCTGGGATCTGCCCAGAGAGATGAACCCCCAAAACATCTAAATTAGAAAACCAGAGGGGCTAAAATCCAAGGGACCTAAAATCATATAGAAAATTGAGATTTCTCTTTTAAAGGACTCACTTGCAGTCTGACTAACACTGAAACTCAATGAAAAAACAGCAGTTTGAAAAGCATGTCTACCATAGGTGAAGATATTTATTTCCTAATCTAAAAACACCTGCTAGAGAGACAGGGAACAATGGAAACTCTCCCTGGAGATGAAGGCATTGGCAAAAGGAGAAAAGAGAGAGAAAGGAGCAGATAATTTATTTGAAGAAATAATAGCTAAAACATTCCCTAAAAGACATTTAGGCCCCAGAAGCCCAGAGATTTCCAGTTCAGGTAAACCCAAAGAGACCCATGCCAAGAAACAGTATAATTAAAAAATGGAAAGTTAAAAGAAAAATAGAGAATCTTAAAAAAAGCAAGAGAAAAAAAAAATCAAATTGCAACATACAAGGAAAATCCCATAAGGCTATTTCTCAGCAGAAACTTTGCAGGCCAAAAAGAAGTGATATGAAATTCAAAGTCATAAAAAGAAAAACGTCTAACCCAGAATACTTTACCTAGCAAGGTTATCATTCAGAATTGAGAGAGAGAGAGAGAGAGAGATAAAGAGTTTTCCATACAAACAAAAGCTAAAAAAAAACCCTCAATATTATTAAACTAGCCTTATAAGAAATGTTAAAGGAACTTCTTCAAGCTGAAAAGAAATGACACTAACTAATAATAGGAAAACATACAAAAGTAAAAATCTCACTGGAAAAAGTACATATATTAAAGGTAGTAGAGTAATCACTTATATATCTACTATGGTTAAAACATGAAAGAAGCAAAATTTTAAAATTACAATAATTAATTAATACACAAAATAAAAAATGTAAAATGTGATAATAAAAATATAAATGTACTGGGGAGAGTAAAACTGTAGAGTTTTGGAATGTGTTCAAACTTAATTTGCTATCAACTTTAAATAATTGTAATATACATAAGGTGATATATGTGAACATTAAAATAACCACAAATCAAAAATGTAGAGTAAAACAAACAAAAGAAAATAAGGTGAAGAAGTAATCAAAACATAATATTAAAGGAAATAAACAAACCACAAAGGAGAGAGAGAGTAGAAAATAGATACAGAGAGGAAATATGTAAGCAATCTTAAAAAACAATTAACAAAATCAATAGCGATAGTACACACCTATCAAAAACACTTACAATGTAAGTGGATTAAATTCTCCAATCAAAAGACATAAAGTGGATGACTGGGTAAAAAACAAGACACCTTTTTATACTGCCTACTTCACTTCAGAAGTAAGGACACATGAACTAAAAGTGAAAGTATAAAAAAAGATATTCCACGTAAATAAAAAGAAAGCTGGTATAGCTATAGTCATATCAGAAAAAAAAGAGACTTTAAAACAAAGACTGTAATAAAAGACAAAGATGGGTACTACACAATAAGAAAGGGGTTAAACCAGCAAAAAGACAAAACATTTATAGATATATATGTTTCCAACACAGAAGCGCAAAAATATATAAAACAAGCATTAACAGTCCTAAAAAGAGAAATCTATAGCAATAAAATAATAATAAGGTACCTTAACACTCCACTTATAACAACAGATAGATCATCTAAACAGAAAAACAATAGGGAAACATTAGTCTTGATAATGCCCCTAATGTATCTAATGATACATTAGACCAGATGTACTTAATAGGTAGATATCTACAAAACACTACATCCAAAAGCAGCAGAATATACAATCTTCTCAAATGCACATGGGACATTCTTCAGGATTCATCATAGTAGGCCACAAAATAAGTCTCAATAAATTAAGGAAGACTGAAATTACATTACACATCTTTTTGAGCCACAATGGTATGAAAACTTGAAATCAATTACAAGAAGAAAACTGGAAAAAATACAAGTTCATGGGAACTAAACAACATGATACCAAAAAAACTACTGGGTCATAGAAAAAAACAGAAATTTTAAAAAATACCTAGAGCAAATGAAAGCAGAAACACAACATAACAAAATTTATGAGATGCCTCAAAAGTGGTTTTAAGAAAGTTGATGACAATACAGAACTACCTCAGAAAGAAGAAAAATCTCTAACTGACAATTTAATCTTATGTCTAAAGAAACTACAAAAGTAAGAACAAACAAAACACACAGTTATTGGAAGGAGGGAAATAATAAAGATCAGAGTAGAATGAAATGAAATAGAAACTTTAAAAAGGCAATAGAAAAGATCAATGAAACTAGATCTGATTTTTTGAAAAGACAGACAAAACTAACAAACCTTTATCTAGACTCACGCAAAGATAGAGTATAAATAAATAAAATCAGAAATGAAAGAGAAGTTTCAACTGATGCCATAGAAACAAAAGATCCTGAGAGACTACTTTGAACAACTGTATGCCAATAAAACAGACAAACTAGAAGAAATGGATAAATTCATAGAAACTTAACAATCTTCTAAGACTGAATAATGAAGAAATAGAAAATCTGAATAGACTAATTACTAGTAAGGAGACTGAGTCAGAAATCAGAAATCAGAAACCTCGGCACAAACAAAATCCAGGACTGGATGGCTTAACTGGTTAATTCAACAAAACATTCAAAGCTTTAATACATATCTTCCCTAATCTCTTCCCAGAAAATTGAAGAGAAGAAAACGCTTCCAAACTCATTTTAGGAGATGGCCATTACCCTGATACAAAAACAGACAAGGATATACACAAAGAAAACATTACAGGGTGTTATCCATAATGAGCTTAGATGTAAATATCCTTAACAAAATACTGGCAAATTGAATTCAACTATACATTAAAAGGATCATGCATCATGATCTAGTGGGATTTATTCCAGAAATGCAAGGATGGTTCAACATCCACAAATCAATCAATGAAATACATCACATTTACAAACTGAAAGATAAAAGTCATATGATTATCTCAATAAATTCAGACAAATTATTTGATAAAATCCTGTATTCATTTATGGCGAAAACTCTCAACAAAGTCAGTATAGAAGGAACGCACCTCAACATAATAAAGAGCTTATATGACAAGCCTATAGATAACATCATACTGAATGGTGTAAACCTGAAAGCTTTTTCTCTAAGATCAGGAACAAAGCAAGAATGCTCACTCTCCCCACTTTTATCAAACTTAATATTGGAAATCCTATTCAAAAATAAGGCAATAAAGATAAATAAAAAGCATCCAAAATGAAAAGAAAGAACTACAACTGTTACTATTTGTAGAATATGTGATACTATGTAGAGAAAACCCTAAAGATTCCAACAAAAAACTGTTAGAACTAACAAGTGAATTCAATAAAGTTCTAGGATACAAAATTAATATAGAAAAAATGTTGTTTATATAAACCAACAACAATGATCATAAAGAGAAATGAAGAAAACAATCCTATTCACAATCCCACCCAAAAGAATAAAATATCTAAAAATAAATTTAACCAAGGAGATGAAACACCTGTACATTGAAAATAGTAAGACATCAATGAAAGAAATTGAAGAAGACAGAAACAAAAAAACATTCCTTGTTCATGAATTGGAAGAAGTAATATTGTTAAATATTCTCCATATTATCCAAAGCAATCTAGAGACTCAGTGCAATCTCTATTAAAACTCCAATGGTATTTTTCACAAAACTAGAACAAATAATTCTAAAATTAATACAAAACCACAAAAAACCTCAAATAGTAAAACAATCTTAAGAAATAAGTTGAAAGCCAGAAGTATCACACTCCTTGACTTCAAACTATACTACAAAGCTGTAGTAATCAAAACAAAATGGTATTGGTATGAATCCAGATACATATATCAACAGAACATAATAGAGGGCCCCCAAATAAATTGACATACAGTGTCAATTAATTTATGATAAAGGAGGCAAAAATATACAATGGGGAAGAGACAGTCTCTTCAATAAAACATGCTGGGAAAACTGGACATCTACACACAAAAGAATGAAACTGGACCATTTTCTTATGCCATACACAAAACATAAACCAAAATGGATTACATGCTTGAATGTAAGACCTAACACCATAAAACTGCTAGAAGAAAACACAGTTGGCAGGCTATTTGACATTAATATTTGCAATGATTTTTTTAGATTTGACTCAAAAGACAAAGGAAACAAAAGCAAAAATAAAGTAAATCAATGGACAAATGGAACTACACTAGACTAAAAAGCTGCACAGATAAAAAAATCAATGAAATGAAAAAACAACCTACTACGTAGGAGAAGATATTTGTAAATCATATATCCAAAGAGGGACTAATATCAAAATTACATAAAGAATACAACATATGAAGAATATACACTGAGTTCTATAATTCAATAACAACAACAAAAACCCAAATAATCCAGTTAAGAAATTAAGCAGAGGATCTGAATAGACATTTTTCTACAAAGAAGACATACAGATGGCCAACAGACATGAAAAGATGTTCAATATCACTAATCAAGAATAAAATGAAAATCAGCCACAATGATATATCACCTTACACCTGTCAGAATTGCCTTTATCAAAAAAAAAAAAGGAGAAGAAAAATAAGTATCAGCAAGGAGATATAGAAAAGGTAATTCTTGTGCACTGTTAGTGGGGATATAAATTGGTGCACTATGAAAACATTATGGAGGTTCCTCAAAAAACTAAAAAAATAGGGCTACCATATGATCAAGTAATTCTACTACTGGGTATTTTTCCAAAGAAAATTAAAATACTAACTCAAAAAGAAATGCACACTTATGTTCATTGCAGCATTATTTATAACAGCCAAGATATGGAAACAACCTATGTATCCATCAACAGGTTAGTGGATAAAGAAACTCTACATGTATATACAATGGAACACTACTTAGGAATACAAAAGAATGAAATCTTGTTATTTGCTACAACAAGGATGGATCTTGAGAGTATGATGCCAACTTAAATAAGTGAGATGGAGAAAGACATATACCACATGATTTCACTTACATATGGAATTTAAAAAACAGAACAAACATAATGAAACAAAACCCAGACTTATAGATACAGAGAAGACATTGGTGATTGCCAGAGCAAAGGTGTGCTGAGCAGGGGATAGTTGAAGGGGATCAAGAAGTAAAAACTTCTAGTTATAAAATAAATAAGTCACTGAGATATGATGTACAGCTTGAGGAATATAGTCAATAATATTGCATTAACTTTGTATGGTGACAGGTGGTAACTAGATTTATTATAACTATCATTTCACAATGTATAGAAATGCTGAATTACTGTTTTACAACTGAAACAATTATAATAGTGTTTGTCAATTGTACCTCAATTTAAATCAACAAGTGAGAGTTCTTAGAGGAATGGTGTCTATTATCCAGGTCACCAACCAAGTAATAATACTATTTTAAGTCATTTTGTTTTAAAATGAAGTGTTAGTTCATATACATATTGTATGCCCTTTCACTTACTACATCTGTGCAAGCTTGCCCTGCTATAATAAAGAAACAATGAGTCCCCAAAAAAAAGATATGGAAGAGTTCAAGTTAATCTCCATCAACTAAGGATTTTCCCAGGGTATAAAGATCATACCTTGCAATGTTCGGGTAAGCCTAATCCAACTTTGAATTTGGTAAGAAAACAAATTAATTCCAATAATTGATTGCAACAATGCACAACATCAAATTGTTTCTATTTTCTCATTCCTAGGAGGCCTTGCTTAGAATTAACTTGTCAGAGAGCAGAGAAAGAATAACCTTGATTTATTACTAACAGCAAAGTGAGACTTAATCTTGAGGCATCTTATGGGAAGGGTCTTAAAAGGAAAGAATACACTGTGTTTGAGTTGACAAAATCAGATAGGAAAGTCATTAAGTAAAAATCTAGTGTTGACAGGCATTTAATTTGGCCTTCTAGCCAACTGGACCACAAGGATTATATAATCTTACTGTGACCTCGATATAAGTTGATCATTTAAATGATACATAGAAGATAACTTGGTAGTTGATTCCAAAGAGGGCACACCAGAGAGCATAAGATGTCCCAGAGAATCAGTTACTGACAAAGGATTCATAAAAGAGAAAGCTATGAATCAAACTGGTGAGATTAAATGCTTTTGTTTTATTATAATTTGTATCCAAATAACACACATGCTCCTAATCTAAAAGTTTATAAAATATAATTTTAAAGAATATTATTCAGTTAAGGGTTTTGAAAATTCTCTAACCTCTATTAATTTAAAAAACCCCACAAAATAATGCTGATATATTATTTCAAGCTGTAAAAGTTAAAGAGAATTTCAGGAAAAAGAATCAGGCACGATAGCCTTTTTATAATGGGGTCCTCCTGTCACTCTCCAATGTATAGTTAATGAATATATTTTTCTTTAGAACCTCTAATTTACATAACTTTCACTCAGAATATTTTAATGACTTTCTGGGACTGCAATTAATTTGACATAGTGTTTTGTGAAGTTTAATTTTTATAGCCCTTGTTGAATAAAAATATTATTTATGGCATAAAACATATGTTAGCTGTGTATTATATTAAAAATGCTAGATATCAAAAGAGTACCAAGAATTAAAGTCACTCTAAGACTTTTGTTCTTTAGGGGTGGGCAAAAAAAAAGCAATATGTACAGCTTACATACCTCAGTAGCAAACTGCTGCAATCCACCAATATTAATTGGTCCCTCTTCAGTGGCATACAAATTGCATCCACCTACACAAAGATCAGAAGTTGGACACACCATTCCACAGGTCAGACCAAGTGGGTTGTCAGAAAAAATCATCTTAGCAGCTCCATAATAGTTCTACAAAAATAAAATAAAATTTTATTATGTAACAATGCACCTTAAACATTCAAAATATGATCCAATTTTCTATCAGGTAATAGATTGAGTAATCTATTAAGTAATCTATTAGGTGATAGATTAAGTTGAAGATTAAGTCATGTATAAAATATAAAGGTTAAAATAATGTTTACCATCAGAAAACATCAAATAATAACTAGCAGAGAACCTGACATGCAGGAATATTCAATATATGGTATATTAATAAATGAACAATTAATCAATTTTGGAAAAACAAAATTTAAAGTATAAATGTTCTGTAAATAGCTTTCTTTCACAAAGCATCTAACTATACCCTGACAAGAATTATTCTTTTCATTTTTAACAAGGTAAGTTAGGTAGGCTGAACAAATTTAAATCTTAAAACGTTAAAAAACAAAAACAAAAAGGTTAAACTCAAATTATCTTCCATTTAACTAAATTAAAAGCATCTAGGATCCTTTTTCCCTTTTTCTCATCTGGCTTGTCCAGAGAGACTATATATATGGCACTTTGTGTTGATTTTCTAATTCTTCAATCACATACTATTAAGCAAAGATGCAGATGAAACTAACAGCAACTCTTGAATGAGACCTTGTCAAGCTCATCTCTCATTACTTCCTTTAATACATTTGATTTATATAGAATAACTTAAAACACTACTCATTTTACCAAGAGTTTTTAGAACCAAACCTGTTCCTACACTGTACAATCCTATCATTATTGACTAAGAATGAATAACTTGAATATTTGGGGAGTATTTTTTTCTCTAATCAAAAGTAAGAAGTGTACTTGACCAGTACTCCTCAAAACTGTCAAGTACATCAAAAATAAGGATAATTTTGAGAATATATAAAACTCAAGAAAACCCTAAGGAAATATGACAACTAAATGTCCTATGCTATTCTGGACAGGATCCTAGATAAGGAAAAAAGGTACTAGGTAAAAACTAAGGAAATCTGAAGAAATCACAGACTTTGGTTAGTAATAAAACAGAAATAATGTTTCATTAATTGTAATAAATGTGCTATAGTAATGTCAGATATTAATAGTAGAGAAAATAATGTGCAGGTCTATATAGGGATTCTTTGTACTATCTTCACAACTTTTCTGTAAATACAAAACTGCTATAAAAATATGTTTTAAAGAAGAGAAGGTAGAATACAGTTAATGGTATGAAACTAATGTATTAATTCCTCCTTTAGTTTTTGTTTACAATACTTTTGAAGGTCTTTGACAACACATATATTGCTTCCATGACTAACTTTGATCATAAATACAAATTCCTAGACATTATAGAATACTGATGATAATAAACAGCAGAAATAACCTTAACTATTTCTCGACTTGTTGATACATTACCAGAAGTTTGCTAGGCCTTTATTTAATCTTTATCATCAATCATCTTATATAAAATGTCCAGCACCCAATCAAAAATTTCTAAGCATAAGATGAGACAGAATTAAATGCCTGATAGTCAGTGAAAAAAATGAATCAATCAAGCAGCCCATAGGTCTGATACAGAAATTGGAGTTAGCAGAAAAAGATTTAAAAAAATCTTCATGCAGATTTAGAAAAAAATAGGCAAAATAAATGAACCAATTCAATATATAACCATAATACTGTGATCTATTTAAAAATAATCAAACTGGCATTCCATAACTGAATAAAACATTTAAAAATAGATCTTAATGCATGGTTTTAATAGTATTCATGGTGGTTTAACAGTATTTATCTTATTCGATGGGTCTCCTTAACAACCAACAATAATGTCTAACACATAAGAATGGTTCTTCACTACATATTTTCTGAATACATAATAGGAATGTGTTATTAAATTCAACTTATAAATAAGGAACCTGGGGTAGGAAGGATACATAATTTGCTAAAGGATCATAGAGTATATAAAGTGGCAGAGCCAGGATTCAAACCCATATACATGACCACATACTCATAAGGACCAAGATATACTCTAATACTAAAGAATACTGTTAAGTACTAAATAGGTTATAAAATCTAGTTACAATATTATTTTTCATACATGTGTCTTGATGTAAAACACACACAGCTCTTTTCAGTAAAAATTGGACAGCATGTAGCTAGCTCATTAATTACACTTTATATCTTAATAGATTTTTTTCCCAAGATTTTATTTACTTATCAGAGAAAGAGAAAGCACAAGCAGGGGGAGCAGCATGCAGAGAGAGAAGGAGAAGAAGGCTCCCTGCTCAGCAGGGAGCCCAATGTGGGACTTGATTTGAGGACCTGAGCAGGAAGCAAATGCTTAACCAACTGAGCCACACAGCCATCCCTATTAGATGAGTTTTTGCATATTTCCCTTAGTTGTTTTTTTTTTTTAATTTTTTAAAGGTTTTATTTTATTCATTTGACAGAGAGCACAAATGGGCAGAGAGGCAGGCAGAGAGAAAGGGGGAAGCAGGCTCCCTGCTGAGCAGAGAGCCTGATGCAGGGCTTGATCCCAGGACTCTGGGATCATGACCTGAGCCAAAGGCAGAGGCTTTAACCCACTGAGCCACCCAGGCACCCCTTTCCCTTAGTTTTAATCTTTCCATCAAGTCAATGAAAAGTTATTATAAGGTAAAGTCTTTTTTATCTTAACTCAAGATTAATCCATTTTTTTCCCTCAAATTTGGTCATATTTGCCATTGTCTTTGGGATAGTCTTTGTTAATGTCACTGATAAGGGACACCAGTAAAGCACCATGCTGTCAAAGTATACTTTTCCAAAAGATAAGACAGGATTCCCTTATACATAGAGAAGGAGCATGTATCAAAGATTTTACTTGACTCATTAATGTATAAAACAAGGAATCATTAAGATAGTAAAGGTGATTCAAGGAAGATTTGAGGCTGAAATGGCTTAAATGCTGAATTCTACAAATTATTTAACAATTTACCAATTCTTCACAAATACTTCTAAAACATACATATGGAATTTATCTCAGGAATGCAGGGTTGGTTTAATATCCCCTAAATAAATTAATATAGTACACTGCATCAATAGAATAAAGGACAAAAATTATACAATCATCTCAAAAAATGCAGAAAAACATCTAACAAAATCCAATAACTCTCATGATAAAAACTCACAACAGGCCACAAAGAGCCATTAATTCATTTAAGAGGTTAATAAAGAATATTTATTTAAAAACCACAGCTGACATCTTACTTTACACTGAAAACTGAATCCTTTCTCCTTAGCATCAGGATAATATAAGGATGCACATCTATCCAGCACTGTACTGGCAGTTTTATCCAAATAATGTGGCAAACAAAAGAAGTAAAAGCTATTCAAAATGCAAAGTAAGAAGTAAAACTATTTCTACTTATAGAAGTGATCTTGTATATAAAAAATCCTAAAATCCAGTAAAAAAACTATTAGTACAATAACGCTTAATTTTATGTGTCAACTTGACTGTGCCATGGGATGTCCACATTAAACATTATTTTGGGGTGGGTATAAGAAGGTATTTCCATATGAGATTGGTTTTTAAATTGGTGGACCCACCAAAGTAGACTGCCTTCCCCAATATCACTCAACTGGGTGGACAACATCCAACACTGAGGAAATAAATAGCACAAGAAAAGGTGACAGGAAGAAAATTTGGACCCTGTGGTTGAGTTTGGACATCAGTAAACATATACATATAGTGTATATTAATATATAATATATACTAATATTATATATTATGATATATCATGTATTATATTATATGATATAATATTAATATATCTTATAGTATAATATATTACATGATATATAATATACTATTATATATTTATGTTATATATTATATTTTATATATATATAGTTTTTATGAAGAACCCTAATACAGCACTAATAATGACTGTAGCCAGCATGCTGAGCATGAGATAAATCAATATACAACAATCAATTTTATATCTACACACAATATGTGAAACAATGAACAAAACAAAAATGAAATAAAAAATAATTCTAATAGGATCAAAATACAAATTATTTAAACTATATTTATCAAAAATGTGTAAAACATAGGTTCTGAAAACAGACCACTGCTGAAAGAAACTAAAGAAGACCTAGATAAATGGAAAGACAGCCCATGATTACTAATTAGAAGGCTTATTATTAGGATAATGTTTATCTACAGCTTCAGTGCCATCCCTATCAGAATCATAGCAGATTTCTTTACAAAAATTGGCATACTGACTCCAAAATTCATATGAAAAACCAAAAGACCCAGAACCAGAATAGGCACAACAGCTGTGAAAAATAAGATCGAAGTTGAAGGAGTCACATTTCCTGATGTCAGAACTTATTATGAAGCAACAGTAATCAAGATGGTATGGTACTGGCATAATAACACAGATACAGACCAATAGAACAGAATTGACAGTCTAGACAGAAAACTTTTCTTTATGTTCAATTGATTTTCTGACAAAGGTTCCAAGACAATTCTATAAAGAAAGAATATTCTTAAGAAATGATGTGATAACTGAATATACATAAGCAAAAGAATGGAGTTGATCTTTATTTCACAGCACACATAAAGATTAACTAACAATAGATTATAGATCTAAATGTTAGAGATAAATCTATAAAACTCTTAAAAGATGATATAGGAATAAATCTTTAAGACCTTGGATTAGGCAATGGTTTTTAGCCATAAAAACAAAAGCACAAGCAATGACATACACACACAAAAAGAGATGAACTGGATTTCATAAGAATTAAAAACTTTTATGCTACAAGGAACACCACCAAAAAACTTAAAAGGCAACCAACAGAACAGGAAAAAAAATCATACATGGTGAGAAATTTTCTTTTTTTTTTTAAGATTTTATTTATTTATTTGACAGATAGAGACAACAAGTAGGCAGAGAGGCTGGCAGAGAGAGAGAGAGAGAGAGAGGAGGAAGCAGGCTCACTGCTGAGCAGAGAGCCCGATGTGGGGCTCGATCCCAGGACCCTGGGATCATGACCTGAGCCAAAGGCAGAGGCTTTAACCCACTGAGCCACCCAGGTGCCCCTTGTAAGACATTTTCATCTAGAAAAGGGGAGACAAGATGGAGGGGAACTAGGAGGAGGTGCCATTTCAACCTGTACCCTAAAATAAGCTGATTACCTACCAAGGAGCTCTGATCACCCATAAAATCAGCCTAAGATTAGGATTATACACGTCTGGATCTCTACAGGGCAGAAGACGCCAGTGGGCAGGTAAAGTGGAGTGGGAACATAGGACAGATATCGGAAGATAAACAAAAGGGGGAGGGAGCCACCAGAAGCGACCCATTGGGAAGTAATAACCCAAAACGAGAGCACCCTGTGACTGGGGACCAGCACTAACTTGGAGTCTAGTTGAAAGCAATCAAAAAGAGCAAAGGATCGTTGGGGGAAATTGTGGGAATCAGGGCGGTTGGGGACAGGGGCTTAAGTCCCCGGACCCAGGACAACCATCCCTGGCGCTGAGCCAGAGAGAGTGCAGCAAAGTAACCAGGTCTTGGTCCCTGAGCCATGAACGCGCCTAAGAGTGCCTGGGTGGCAGCTCCTGTGATGGGCCGGGAGCCTCGCCAGCTGGCAGAACCACAGCCCTTGGCACTATCCACGCACGCAGGCCAAGCAACCAGAGTCTGAGTCGCGCCCCACACCCTCCCTTGAGAGAGGTGTGTGCAGGCACCAGCCTGGCGCTCTTGGACCCGGAGAGTCTGAGCGTTCCCAGCCCCGGCCAATGGGAAAATCTAAGTGTGCTATCGCTGCTTGGGACCTCTCTGGCAGTCTGGAGCTGCCCAGACAACCACCGCTGTTGTGGTATTGGGTACTAGCAGGAGTTCCTGCAACCCCAGGGACTGCGACTGGGAACATGCTCTGTCCGCGGCCAAGGGGGAATTTATGTGCTCTGGAGCATCCAGAGGGGAACAGACTGAGGCTTCTCTCTGAGAGGGAGGTGTGGGTGCAGTATGCTTTCCTCTAAACCTCCAAAAACCATCCAAAACCGACAAGGCGAGAGAAAACAAACAAACAAAGAAACAAAAACAAAAACAAAAAAAAACAAAAAAACTCCTCCCGAGAACAAAAGCCTGAAAAACCGGTTTCCTCAGAGCCCACCCCCTTGATGGGGCCAGAGGATTTAACTCAGGGAACATCACTGACTGAAAACCCACGCGGCAGGCCGCTCCCCCAGAAAGCCAACCAAAAAAGAAAAAAAAAAAAAAAAAAGACAAGAGAACAACCAACACTACTTCATAGATACAACATTTATTTTTAATTCATTCCCACTATTCTGGTTCAATTTTTTTTTATAGATACTTTTTTAACTTAGTTACCATCACAGTGAGATGTCCAGTACATCAAATTCCATAATAACCTTTTAACCTGAACTTTTTGATACATATACCTGTGTTTTTCTTTTGCTTTTCTATTTTTTAATTTTATTTTAGTTTAGTTCAGCTTATTCTATTTTTTTATTTATTTTTTAATATTCATATAGAGTTAAACTTCAACTTAATCCCCTTTCTCCAATCAATGCTACCCCTATAGGTAAACCAATTTTTAATCCCCTCTATCTCAGTGTTTCTGTGTATTTGTGTTTGTCCTGGTAGTATATAAATCTTATACTTGGGGTTCTTTTTGATGAGGTTCATTTTTTGTTTTGTCTTTATATATACATATTTTTTTTTCTCTTGTCATCTACTTTTATCAGTCTTTTTGTTTGTCTGTTTTTGTTTGTATACTTCACAAACCTTATCTTGGGGCCCATTTGGGCTGGGCCTTCTCTTTTATTTTCTCTTTCTTTTTTTTCCTGTCTCTCTCTTTTTCTTTTTTTTTTTCTCTCTCTTTCTTTTTTCTTTCATTTGGGTGGGGACTCTGGATTGCTCAGAAGCGTTCCAGGGTGCACCTTACCTGCACCACAGTCAACACATTCAGCCATCTCTCACCAAAATTACTAGGAGGAGGAATGCCCAACAGAAGAAAAATTCTTTTCTTCTGTTGAAAATTCTTTTCTTTTCAGAGGCTGGGCCTTCTGCAACAGAGCTTATGGCTATCAACAAAACAACATGTCAGAAAGGGAATTCAGGCTAACAATTATCCAGGCAATAGGTAGGCTAGAGAAAGCCATGGATGATAAGATGGAATTGATTAGGGCAGAACTGAAAGCAACCAGGGATGATGTTCACAATGTTCTCAATGAGTTCCAATCGAATCTAAATTCACTAAAAGCTAGGGTAAGTGAGATGGAAGATAGAATTAGTGATCTGGAGGACAAACAGATAGAAAGGATCGGGAGGAAGCCTGGAACAAACAGCTTAGAAGCCACAAAAACAGAATTAGGGAAATAAATGATGTAATGAAACGTTCCAACGTCAGAATTATTGGAATCCCTGAAAGGGAGGAGAGAGAAAGAAGTCTAGAAGATATAGTGGAACAAATTCTCCATGAAAATTGTCCCAATCTCGCAAATGGAGCCAGTGTTCATGTACTAGAGGCAGAACGCCCCCCCCCCAAGATTTTAGAATCTTGAAAGTCCTCAAGGCACTTAATAGTGAGAATGAGGAATCATAATTGTAGAGAGACTCTCTTGAAAGCAACTAGGACAAAGAAGCTCCTAATGTACAGAGGAAAGCCCATCAGAATAACGTCAGACCTGTCCCCAGCAACCTGGCAAGCCAGAAAGGGCTGGAAAGACGCATTCAGGGCACAAAATGAAAAGAACATGCAGCCAAGAATACTTTATCCAGCAAGACTGATATTCAAAATGGATGGAGAGATAAAGAGTTTACAAACCGGCAAGGCTTAAAAGAGAATGCGACCACCAAGCCAACACTGCAGGAAATATTAAGGGGGGTTATATAAAGGAGGAAAAATCCTAAGAATATCATTGAACAGAAATATATGGAGACAATCTACAGAAAGAAAGACTTCAAAATAACACGATGTCAAAAAAACGTATTTCTCAATAATCACTCTCAATGGCCTAAATGAGCCCATAAAGTGTCACAGGGTTGCAGATTGGATTAAACGACAGGACCCAGCCAAATGATGTCTACAAGAGATCCATTTCGAACCTAAGGATACACCCAGACTGAAAGTGAAGGGATGGAGAAGCATTTTTCATGCCAGTGGGCCTCAAAAGAAGGCCAGGGTAGCAAATCTCATATCAACCAAATTAGATTTTAAACTAAAGACTGTAGTCAGAGATACAGAAGGACACTACATCATTTTTAAAGGGACTATCCACCAAGAAGATCAAGCAATTGTAAATATTTACGCCCCCAATATGGGAGCAGCCAATTACATAAGAAAACTATCAATCAAGATAAAAATTCATATCAATATGAATACATTTATACTAGGAGATCTCAACACGCCTCTCTCAGTAATAGACAGATCATTCCAAGCAGAAAATCAATAAAGAAACAAGAGCATTGGATGACACATTGGACCAGATGGACCTCATAGATATATACAGAACATTCCACCCTAAAACAACAGAATACTCATTCTTCTCAAGGGCACATGGAACCTTCTCCAGAATAGACCACATACTGGGTCACAAATCAGGGCTCAACCAACACCAAAAGATTGAGATCATTCCCTGCATATTCTCACATCACAATGCTTTGAAACTGGAGCTCAACCACAAGGAAAAGTTTGGAAGGAACTCAAACACCTGGAAGCTAAAGACCACCTTGCTTAAGAATGCTTGGATCAACCAAAGAAGAACTTAAACAATTCATGCAAACCAATGAGAATGAAGACACTTCCGCCCAAAACCTATAGGATACAGCAAAGGCGGTCCTAAGGGGGAAACACATAGCCATCCAAGCCTCCCTCAGAAAAACTGAAAAATTCAGAATACACCAGCTGTCTCTATACCTTAAAGAACTGGAGAGTCAACAACAAATTAAGCCAACTCCACACACAAGAAAGGAAATAATCAAGATTAGAGCATAGAACAATGAGATAGAAACTAGAGATAAAGTAGAATGTATCAATGAAACTAGAAGCTGGTTTTTTGAAAGAATCAATAAGATCAATAAACCATTGGCCACACTAATCCAAAAGAAAAGAGAGAAAGCTCAAGTTAATAAAATTATGAATGAAAAGGGAGAGATCACAACTGACATCAAGGAAATAGAAACAATCATCAGAAGTTATTATCAACAGTTATATGCCAATAAGTTAACCAACCTGGATGAAATGGATGCATTCTTGGAAAGCTATAAACTCCCAAAATTGAACCAGGAAGAGATTGACAACCTGAATAGACAGATATCTAGTAACAGGATTGAAGCAGTGATCAAAAACCTCCCAAATCACAAGAGCCCGGGACCTGACAAATTCCCTGGGGAATTCTACCAAACCTTCAAAGAAGTAATAACACCTATTCTCCTGAAGCTGTTTCAAAAAATTGAAGCAGAAGGAAAAATTCCAGACTCTTTTTATGAAGCCAGCATTATCCTGATCCCCAAACCAGGCAAAGACCCCACCAAAAAGGAGAATTTCAGACCAATATCACTGATGAATATGGATGCTAAGATTCTCAACAAGATCCTAGCAAATAGGATCCAGACAGCTCATTAAAAAGATTATCCACCATGACCAGGTGGGATTCATCGCTGGGTTACAAGGATGGTTCAACATTCACAAATCAATCAATGTGATAGAACAAATTAATAAAAAAAAGAGAGAAGAACCACATGGTCCTCTCAATGGATGCAGAAAAAGCATTTGACAAAATCCAGCATCTGTTCCTGATTAAAATGCTTCAAAGTAGAGGGACAGAGGGAACATTCCTGAACTTCATAAAATCTATCTATGAAAAACCCACAGCAAATATCATCCTCAATGGGAAAAAGCTCACAGCCTTCCTGTTGAGATCAGGAACACGACATGGATGCCCACTGTCACCACTCTTGTTCAACATATTATTAGAAGTCCTAGCAACAACAATCAGACAACAAATAGAAATAAAAGGTATCCAAATTGGCAAGGAAGAAGTCAAACTCTCTCTCTTCGCAGATGACATGATACTTTATATGGAAAACCCAAAAGACTCCACCCCCAAACTACTAGAACTCATACAGCAATTCAGTAATGTGGCAGGATACAAAGTCATGTACAGAAATCAGTTGCTTTCTTATACACTAACAATGAAAATACAGAAAGGGAAATTAGAGAATCGATTCCATTTACTATAGCACCAAGAACCATAAGATACCTGGGAATAAGCCTAACCAAAGAGGTAAAAGATCTGTACTCGAGGAACTACAGAACACTCATGAAAGAAATTGAAGAAGACACAAAAAGATGGAAGACCAATCCATGCTCTTGGATCGGAAGAATAAACATTGTTAAAATGTCAATACTGTCTAGAGCTATCTATACTTTTAATGCCATTCCGAACAAAATTCCACCAGAATTTTTCAACGAGATGGAGCAAATAATCATAAAATTTGTATGGAATCAGAAGAGTCCCCGAATTGCTAAGGAAATGTTGAAAAAGAAAAACAAAACTAGGGGCATCACGTTACCTGATTTCAAGCTTTACTACAAAGTTGTGATCACCAAGACAGCATGGTACTGCCATAAAAATAGACACACAGAACAGTGGAACAGAGTAGAGAGCCCAGATATGGACCCTCAACTCTATGGTCAAATAATCGACAAAGCAGGAAGAAATATCCAGTGGATAAAAGACAGTCTCTTCAATAAATGGTGCTGGGAAAATTGGACAGCTATATGTAGAAGAATGAAACTCAACCATTCTCTTACACAATACACGAAAATAAACTCAAGATGGATAAAAGACCTCAACATGAGACAGGAATCCATCAGAATCCTAGAGGAGAACATAGGCAGTAACCTCTTCGAGACAGCCACAGCAACTTCTTTCAAGATATGTCTCCTAAGGCAAAGGAAACAAAAGCAAAAATGAACTTTTGGGACTTCATCAAGATCAAAAGCTTCTGCACAGCAAAGGAAACAGTCAACAAAACAAAGAGGCAACCCACGGAATGGGAGAAGATATTTGCAAATGACAGTACAGACAAAAAGCTGATATCCAGGATCTATAACGAATTTCTCAAACTCAACACACACAAAACAGATAATCATATCAAAAAATGGGCAAAAGACATGAACAGACACTTCTCCAATGAAGACATACAAATGGCTATCAGACACATGAAAAAATGTTCATCATCACTAGCCATCAGGGAAGTTTAAATTAAAACAACATTGAGATACCACCTTACACCAGTTAGAATGGCCAAAATTATCAAGACAGGAAACATGTGTTGGAGAGGATGTGGAGAAAGGGGAACCCTCTTACACTCTTATACTGTTGGTGAGAATGCAAGTTGGTGCAGCCACTTTGGAGAATAGTGTAGAGCTTCCTTAAGAAATTAAAAATAGAGCTTCCCTATGACCCTGCAATTGCAGTACTGGGTATTTACCCCAAAGATACAGATGGAGTGAAAAGAAGGGCCATCTTTTCCCCAATGTTTATAGCAGCAATGGCCACAGTCGCCAAACTGTGGAAAGAACTAAGATGCCCTTCAACGAACAAATGGATAAGGAAGATGTAGTCCATATACACTATGGAGTATTATGCCTCCATTAGAAAGGATGAATACCCAACTTTTGTATCAACATGGATGGGACTGGAAGATATTATGCTGAGAAATAAGTCAAGCAGAGAGAGTCAATTATCATATAGTTTCACTTATTTTTGGAGCATAACAAATAACATGGAGGACATAAGGAGATGGAGAGGAGAAGGGAGTTGAGGGAAATTGGAAGGGGAGATGAACCATGAGAGACTATAGACTCTGAAAAACAATGTGAGGGTTTTGAGGGGGTGGGGGTTGGGAGGTTGGGGAAGCCAGGTGCTGGGTATTATGGAGGGCACATATGGCATGGAGCACTGGGTGTGGTGCATAAACAATGAATTCTGTTACGGTGAAAATAAATAAATAAATAAATAAATAAAAATATTAAAAAAAAGAAATTTTCTTCTAAAATATATGAATACTTATAAGTCACTAATAAGAAGACAATCAAAAAATGAACAATGGATTGGTATGAACATTTCTCCAAAAATATACAAATGGCCAATATGCATAAGAAGTATGGCCAAACATTATTAGCTATCAGAGAAATGCTAGTCAGAATGAGATACCACTTCTTAACCTATTTGGCTGGCTACAGTGAAAGAGACATAACAATATATACAATGGAATATTATTCAGATGTCAAAAAGAATGAAATCTTCTCATTTGCAATGATGTGGATGGAGCCAGAGTGTATTACACTGAGTGAAATAAGTCAGTCAGTGAAAGGCAGATACCATATGATTTTACTCATATGTGGAATTTAAGAAATAAAACAGATTTTAAAGTAAGAAAAAAAAAAACAGATAAAGGGGAAAGAGGAAAAAGAAAGAAAGAGAGAAAGCAAACCATAAGAAACTCTTGATTATAGAGGACAAACTGAGGGTTGAAGGAGGGGTAGTGGGCAGAAGAGAGGCTAAATGAATGATGGGTATTAAGAAGGGTACTTGTTGAGATGAGCACTGGATCTTCAATGTAAGATCTTTTATGATTCTTATATGAATCATTAAAATTCTATTCCTGAAACCAATATTATACTGTAAATTAACCAACTATAATTTAAATAAAAACTTTAAAAGAAAGAAAAAATTTTTAAAATATTTTTAAATAAATAACTTTTATGTAAAAAAAGACATACAATAAAAAATGTTGACAAGGATGTGGAAAAACTGGAACAATCATATGTTGCTTATGGGATTGAAAAATGGTGTCAGTACTTTGAAAAATAGTTTGGCAGTTGTTAACAAGGATAAAAAAAGAGTTACCATATGATTCAGCAATTCCACTCTTTAGTGTACATCCAAGAAAATTTAAAACATACGTCCATGTATAACCTCATACTTTAATGTTCAAAGCAGTGTATTCCTAGTAGCTAAAATGTAGATATAACCTAAATCCCCATCTCTGATGAACAGCTAAAAAAGTGGAATATCCATATAATCAGTTATTATTTAGAAATAAAAATAAGTAATGATATGTGCTATAACATAGCTAAACTTTGAAAACATTATGCTAAGTGAAAGAAGCCATTCACAAAAGACCACAGATTTTGTTTTCATTTAATGGAAATATCCAGAACAGGCAAAAGTAAAGAAGCAGAAAGTATATTGGTAGTTGCCTATGTCTGGGAGTCTGAGAAAAACTGGAAATTGGCTGCTAAGGGGGTTTACAATGTCTTTTGGGGATGATAAGCATATGCTCAATTTGACTGTGGTTATGGTTGCACTTCTGAACATATACTCACCATCACTGAACAGTACATTTTCCACTGACCAACTGTAGGGAATATGAATTTTATCTCAGTAAAGGTGTTATAGTTTTAAAAGTACACTTACAGGATGGGAAATTATACAGGGAATTTAATAAAGAAATATTCAATAACACTGGATTAAGATTGCTTCCCTTGCCTCAAGAGAAAAAGCTGCAGTAATCAAAACAGTATGGTAGTGGCAAAAGAATAAACTCAAAGAAGAATGGAACAGGAAAAAAAAGAAAGAAATAAACCCACAATTATATGGTCAATGAATCTTCAACAAAGGTGGCAAGAATATATGAGAAAAAGACAGACTCTTCAACAAATGGGGTTGGGAAAACTGGACAGCCATATGCAAAGGAATGAAACAGGACCATTTTCTTACACCATACACAAAAATAAGCTCAAAAGGGATTAAGGACCTAAATGTGAGACCTGAAAACCATAAAAATCATAGAAAAGAACACAGGAAATAATTTCTCTGACATCAGCCCTAATTACATCTTTTTAGATATGTCCCCCTGAAGCAAGGGAAAAAACAGCAAAAATAAACTAATGGACCTACCTCTAATTTAAAGTTTCTGCACAGCAAAGGAAACAACAAAACTAAAAGAAAACCTACTGAATGGAAGAAAATATTTGCAACAGACGTATTTGATAAGGACTTAGTGTCCAATATATACAAAGAAGTTACATGTCCAAGAAGATCTAAAAATTATAAATATTTATGCCCCCAGATGGGAGTGCCCAAATATATAAAACAATTAATAACAAACATAAAGGAACTCATTGTTAATAATACAATAATAGCAGGGGACTTTAACACCTCACTTATAACCATGCACAGAACATATGAGCAGAAAATCAACCAGGAAACAATGGCTTTGAATGACAAACTAGACCAGATGGATTTAACAGATCTATTCAGAACATTTTATCCTAAAGCAGCAGAACACACATTCTCTTCAAGTGCATATGGAACATTTTCCAGAATAGATCATACAATAGGTCACAAATCAGACCTAAGAAATACAAAGATACCAAGATCATACTATGAATATTTTTTTTCTTTCTTTCTTTCTTTCTTTCTTTCTTTCTTTCTTTCTTTCTTTCTTAGAATGATGAGAGAGAGGAATACAGGGATTGTAGGTGAGCAGAGACGGGGAGAGAGAGAGGAAGGGGGGAAAAGAGAATTTTAAGCAGACTCCGTGTGCAGCACAGAATCTGATGTGGGGCTCAATTTCGTGACCTGAGATCATGACCTAGGCCAAAATCAAAAGTCAAAGGCCTAACTGAATGAGTCACCCAGGTGCCCCCCCTATGCAAATTTTCCGATCACAACACAAAGAAACATGAAGTCAACTACAAGAAAAAATTTGGAAAGACCACAATATGCTTAAGGGAGGTTAAAAAATATGCTAATGAACAATGAATGGCTTAACCAGAAAATCAAAGAAAAAATAAAAAATAAATACATGGAAATAAGACCCAATGGTCCAAAACCTTTGGGATGCAATAATAGCAATTCTAAGAGTTAAGTATAGAGTAATACAAACCTACCTCAAGAAGCAAGAAAAATCTCAATAAACAAATTAACCTTGCATTAAAAAGAGCTAGGAAAAGGCAGCAAATGAGCTGCATTCAAAAGAGCTAGAAAAAGCCAGCAGAAGGGAAATATTGAAAATCGGGCTATAAATAAATGATACAAAAACTAAAAAACAAACAAACAAAAGACAACAACAAATAGAGAACAGATCAATGAGACCAAGAGCTGGTTTTTTTTTTGGAAAAAAAAAAAAATTGATAAATCCCCTAGCAGATTAACCAAAAAGAAAAGAGAAAGGACCTAATTAAATAAAATCAGAAATGAGAGAGGAGAAATGACAACAACATCACACAAATACAAACAATTATAAGGAATATTATGAAAATCTGTATGTCCAACAAATTGGACAACCTAGAAGAAATGGACAAAACATATAAACTACCAAAACTGAAATAGGAAGAAATAGAAAACTTGAACATATCAATAACCAGCAAAGAAATTGTATCAGTAATCAAAAATCTTCCAACAAACAAAAGTCCAGGGCCAGATGGCTTCACAGGGGAGTTTAGCTAAGCACTTAAAGAAGAGTTAATACCTATTCTTCTTAAACTATTTCAAAAAATAGAAATGGAACAAAAACTGCCAAATTCATTCTATGAGGCTAGCACTACCTTGACACCAAAACTAGACAAAGATTCTACTAAAAAAGAGAATTATAGGCCAATATCCCTAATGAACATGTACACAAAAGTTCTCAATAAAAAACTAGTAAATCAAATCTGACAGTACATTAAGAGAACCATTCACCACATTCAAGTGGAATTTATTCCTGGGGTGCAAGAATGTTCAATATTTGCAAATAAATTCACATAATACTCTACATTAATAAAAGAAAGCATAAGAACCATATGATCTTTTCTATAGAAAAAGGATTTGACAAGATAAAACATTCATTCACTATAAAAACCATCAACAAAGTAGAGTTATAGGGAATATCTCAACATAATAAAGGCCTTATATGAAAAAAAAATCATCCTGGATTGGGAAAAACTGAGAGTTTTTCTCATAGTTGGTCAGGAACAAGACAGGTATGTCTACTCCTCCCACCATCATTTTAACACAGTATAGGAAGTCCTAGCCTCAGCAATCAGACAACAAAAAGAAATAAAAGGCATCCAAATTGGCAAGGAAGAAGTCAAACTTTCACTATTTGTAATGACATAATAGTCATAAAGAAAACCCAAAAGACTCCACCAAAAAATTGTTAGAACTGATACACGAATTCAGTAATGTTGCAAGATAAAAATATCAATGTACAGAAATCTGTTGCTTTTCTACACACTAGTAATGAAGCAGCACAAAGAGAAATCAAGGAATCAATCCCATTTACAATTGCACCAAAAACCTTAAGATATCTAGGGATAAACCTAACCAAAGAGGTAAAAGATCTGTACTCTGAAAATTTAAAAAAAAAACACGATGAAAAAAACTGAAGATGACACAAGAAAAAGGAAAAACATTCCATGCTCATGGATTGGAAGAATTAATATTGTTAAAATATCTATACTACCAAAAGTAATCTACACATTTAATGCAATCCCTATCAAAATACCACGAGCATTTTTCACAGAGCTAGGAAAAATAGTCTGAAAATTTGTATGGAACCTTGGAGACATGTCTTGAAAGAAGATGCTGTGGCCAATATGTGAAAATGAATTTTTGGGACTTCATCAAGATAAAAACCTTCTCCACAGCAAAGGAAACAGCCAACAAAATAAAGAGGCAACCCACAGAATGGGGGAAGATATTTGCAAATGACACTACAGACAAAGGACTGATATCCAAGATCTATAAAGAACTTCTCAAACTCAACACCCAAAAAACAGACAATCAAGTCAAAAAATGGGCAGAAGACATGAACACATACTTCTCCAATGAAGACATACAAATGATTAACAGACACATGAAAGAATGTTCATCATCATTAGCCGTCAGGGAGATTCAAATCAAAACCACATTGAGATACCACTTTATACCAGTTAGAATGGCAACAATTAACATGGCAAGAAACAACAAATTGTTGGAGAGGAAGTGGAGAAAGGGGAATCCTCTCACACTGTTAGTGGAAATGCAAGTTGGGGCAGCCACTTCGGAAAACAGTGTGGAGGTTCCTCAAAAAATTAAAAAAAGAAAACTACCCTATACCCTGCAATTGCACCACTGGGTATTTACCCCAAAGATACAGATGTAGTGAAAAGAAGGGCCATATGCACCCCAATGTTCATAGGAGCAATGTCAACAATAGCCAAACTGTGAAAAGAGCCAAGATGCCCTTCAACAGACAAATGGATAAAGAAGATGTGGTCTATATACACAATGGCATATTACTCAGCCATTAGAAATGATGGATACCCAACTTTTGCATCAACATGGACGGGACTGGTGGAGATTATGCCATGTGAAATAAATCAAGCAGAGGAAGTCAATTATCATATGGTTTCACTTACTTGTGGAACATAAGGAATAGCATGTACGATATTAGGAGAAGGAAGAGAAAAATGAAGGGGTGAAAATTGGAGGGGGAGACAAACCATGAGAGACTACAGACTCTGAGAAACAAACTGAAGGCTTTAGTTGGGGGAGGATATGGGTTTTCCTGGTGAAAGGTACTAAGGAGGGCATGTATTGCATGGGTACTGGATGTTATACATAAACAATGAGTCTTGGAACACTACATCAAAAATTAATGACGTACTATATGGTGACTAACATAACATTAAAAAAAATTGTATGGGACCACAAAAGAACCTGAAGAGCCAAAGCAATCTTGAAAAAGGAAAGCAAAGCTGCAGTAATCAACATTCTGGACATCAAGCTATAAGAGAAAGCTGTAGTGATCAAGACAATATGGTACTGGCACAAAAAAAAAGACATACAGATCAATAGAACAGTATAGAAAACCCAGTAATGAACCCACAATTATATGGTCAATTACTCTTTGATAAAACAGGAAAGAATATCCAATGGAAAAAAGAAAAAAGTCTCTTCAACAAATGGTGTTGGGAAAACTGGGCAGCAACATGCAGAATAATGAAACTGGACGAGAGGTGCCTGGGTGGCTCAGTTGGTTAAGCATCTGCCTTCAGCTCACATCGCAATCTGGGGTTCCAACATGGACCCCTGTGTGAGGCTCTCTGCTCAGTGGGAAATCTACTTCTCCCTCTCCCTCTGCTCCTCCTCCTGCTTGCACTCTTTCTTTCTGTCTGTCAAATAAAAAAAATATTTTAAAAAGAAAGGAAGGAAGGAAGGAAGAAACTGGACCACTTTTTACAGCATATACAAAAATAAATTCAAAGCAGATGAAAGATCTAAAAATGAGACCCGAAACCATTAAAATCTTAGAGAAATACACGACAGTAACCTCTTTAACATCGGCCATACCAAATCCTTACTAGATAGGTCTCATGAGTCAAGGAAAATAAAATAAAAAATAAACTATCAGGATTTCAGCAAAATAAAAAGCTTCTGCACAGAAGGAAATAATCAACAAAACTAAAAGGCAACCTACAGAATGAGAATATATTTCCAAATGGCATTATCTGATAAAGGGTTAGTATCCAAAATCTGTAAAGAACTTATAAATCTCAACACCCAAAAAATGTATAATCCAATTAAAAAATGTGCATAACACATGAAGAGAAAATTTTTCCAAATATATCTAGATGGCCAACAGACACATGAAATGATGCTCATTGTCACTCATGTTCACTTATGTTAAGTGAACTAAGTCAGCTGGAGAGATACAAATACATATGATTTCACTCACATGTGGAATTTAAGAAACACACTAGCAAAGAAATAGAGAGAGAGAGAGAGAGAGAGAGCGAGCAGCAAACCAAGAAACAGACTCTTAATTACAAAGAATATACTGATGGTTACCAGAGTGGAGTTGGTGGGGAGACGGGTTAAATTGGTGATGGGGATTAAAGAGGGTACTTGTGATGAGCACCAGGTGTTGTATGGAAGTGTTGAATCACTAAATTGTACACCTGAAACTAATATTACATTGTACATTAGTTAAGTGGAATTTTAATAAAAACTTTACATTTAAAAAATACATCTTTGTAATATAACTTAAAATACTGAAATGTGATACCTCCAGCTTTGTTCTTTCTCAAGACCGCTTTGGTTTTTTGGGGTCTTTGGGATCCCATACAAATTTTAGATTGTTTGTTCTAGTTCTATGAAAAATGCTGTTGGTATTTAAATAGGGATTACATTAAATCTGTATATTGCTTTGGGTAGTATTGGCATTTTAACAACATTTCTTATTCCAATCCATGAGCATATAATGTCTTTCCATTTGTTTGTGTCATCCAGTTTCTTTCATCAATGTTTTATAGCTTTCAGATTATAGGTTTTTCACCCCCTTGATTTGATTAAGGTTATGCCTAGGCATTTTATTATTTTTGGTGTAATTATAAATGGGGAGTTTTTCCTAATTTTTCTACTGTGCTTCATTATTAGTGTACTGAAATGCAATGGATTTCTGTATATTACATTTGTCTCCGTTGACTTTACTGAATTAATGTATCAGTTCTAGTAGTTTTTTGGTGGAGTGTTTAGGGCTTTCTATATATAGTATCATGTCATCTGCAAATAGTGAAAGTTTGACTTCTTTCTTACCAATGCGATGCCTTTATTCCTTTTTCTTGTCTGATTTCTGTGGCTATGACTTCTAGTACTATGTTGAATGAAAGTGGTAAGAGTGGACTCCTTGCCTTGTTCCTGACCTTAAGGGAGAAGTTCTCAGTTTTTCTCCATTGAGTATGATGCCAGCTGTGGGTTTTTCACACAAGGTCTTTATTATGTTGAGGTATGTTCCCTCTAAATATACTTGTTAAGGGTTTTATCATGAATGGATGTTGTACTCACAGTCTAAACTTTTAGTTAATATTGAATAGATAGTCAACCAATGGTTCTTTTTCCTTCAAAATTAAATAATGCTTAAGTGTCACCATGCATTTATTTTAAAAATGTTAATTTAGTATGATAATAGTAAACAGATACAGCCTTATCTCCTTGGCCTTATTTTCTGTTTTTGAATAATTTTACTTAATAACATTCATAATGAACAATTAATTACTAACTAAATTACCAGTCTATTCCTTAGGAAACATCCTTTGTTCCTGCGTAAGCCCATTGATCCCCTTTGTCAGCACCTGCAACTAAGCATTTAACAACTGCTAGAGAAAATTTCAAAGTCATTGTCACTATTCTTTCCTCCTCTTACTTGACATCATAGGAACATCTGACATGATCGATTAACAAATATTTAATGACTGACACACTACCTAAATGATCTAATTACATAATTAGAAGACACCTTGTAACATAAAAACACCATCATGAGGAAAGAAATGTCAATTGTAGATTACTTTTCAGGATATTTGGGGGAGAGGAGTAGCATAGAAATATCTAATTAACCAAATAAGGATCTTTCCACAAGAATACTGATTATCTTATGAGCCCCAAATTGAGTTTCAAGATTGTACCTAAAAAGATGACATAAGAAATAAATACATATTTAAAAAAATAAAAAAACAAAACATTTAGAATTACACTTATGGTTCATGATTTGCTATAGTTGTCAAACTACAAGGTCTGATCTATCACAATATATCACTGACAATAAAACTGTCTAGTTTTATTCAACAATCTCATGATTCCAAGTATAACTCTTACACCAAAATAAAATTGTAGGAGACTATAACATTTTTTTAAAGTACTTAAAAATTTCCCTAAGATTACTTAATGTTTCTTAAATAAAAGTTCAATGGACTTAAAAAAAGGAAGGGTAGGGGAAGGGAGGGGAAGGGAAATAAAAGGAAGGGAAGGAAAGGGAGGGCAAGGGAAATGAAGGGAAGGGAAAGGAAGGGAGGGGAGGAAATCTCCCTGACATCAAGACATTTTGGTATCAGAGTGAAAAGTCACTTCAGAATGAGGTTCAGAATCTGCTTTAAATGTGTGGTAATCAAAGTGTTTCTGAAGTGACAGGACTAAGAGATGAGAGGAAATGGCATCTGAGTTATCCTGGATTGACACGAGTAAAAAAATCAAGAAACTTCAGAATATGTCTTGGCATAATGACTTGGCCAACTGGCTAAAGATGTTCACTGATTCACTTAGGAAATGATGACTAGAAGATATATTTTTAATGTGCTTGGAACAAATTATGGAAAAAATTGACTTCCAATCTAGGGTTTAGTATCTAACAGAAGCTTTTTCATAGAAAGGTGCTAGTATTAAAGGACTAATTATGAAGATTAATGTATAAATGCTGTGGAAACTCTCAGAAATAGAATGGAAAAACAGGAAAAGTGAAGACACGATGATACATAAAAAAAAAGGAATGCATCAGCATATATCACAGAATACACAAAAATGGTTTTGAAAATGGTCTGAGCCAACATCAAACAATGATTCAGAAATCACCTTTGCACTCTACCTCTCACAAATAACTCCGAAGAAATGATAGATTACTGTGTAGGAAGCTGGGTACTCAGAGTCAAAGACATTCAGAAACCTATTAGAAAGGGAACACCTCCTCAACTGTTCTCATCAAGACTGTCAAGATCAATATCAATTTTTTTTCTCTCATAGTAAGTGGAGAGATTTCTTGAGTTCTCCTTCTAAACAAGAGGTTTGACTCCTATTCTGTGAGCTTTTAAACCTTTCTAAAAGCAAAGGCTATAAAATTTAAATTTAGAAGGGTACTTTAAAGACACCCCAGTAGTCTCCTTCTAGAAAATACACAATCACTTCACCTGGTTTCTTCAGGTTATTCAATCATTCACAAGTATTTTAGTCTTCTATTGTGTGAATAAAAATGTACCAAGTCATGTCAGGAGGAATAAAAATTAAATATCTGATCTTCTGTGCACATATTTGTTTTACGAGGACTTTTATTCCTTCTTTAAGCAAAAATCTAAAACACAAATGGATGTTTGATATATTTGTTTTTTTATATCAACACAAAAGAACATGCATTGAATGTTCTCTAGTCCATTAATTTACCTGTATTTTGCAGGTGTTGAATTTTCTATTACTCAATGGGATTTTTAAAAGCTTGTTCGAAGCTACAATATGTACCATTTCCATGTGGGTTAATTCTAAGACAACTTTAACTTTTATTCTTTGCTTTTTATTTTTAAAGTTGTAACTTGAAATTGCATTAGTGTCATCTCTATACAATTTAATGGCTTTAAAGTCATTATCAAGAACATGAAAATCTCACAAGCCAGCTAACGTCTCATATGTTATAACGAATTTAACCAATATTCCTATCATATTCAGGCCTTCATATCACCACAACATTATCAAAACAGCTGGTGGATTTATTTTAAAGTGTTCTTGCTTTTTCCAATGAGAGTTTTCACAGATGGAAGCACCCTTCCAAGATAAACTCCAATCTGCTGCATTTAAAAAAAAAAATACTTGGGAAAGTTCAATAAGTTTGCAAGTGTGAGAAGGGTGAATTAACACCACTTATACTTCTAGACTAAGCTGTCTAATGGCGAGTGTGCTAATGTACATTAATGTAATAGAAAATGTCCCTAATAGCACATATAGAAAATAAAGGCATAGGGAACACTGTCAAGCTATCACCATCTCTCAGTAAACAACCCACTGGTCTTCAGACATTTGGCAAAGGAGAGTGGGAACCTATCATTCACAGGACACACAAAAACTCCTGCCCTCACAGTATTCACTCTTCTGCAGACAAATGGATATAGAATATGTTTGCCTGGTTTTACTCAGAAAAATCTCCCTTCAAATCTCAGACACACTAAATTTTAGAAAAGTTTTGTACAATATGATTAGACTTTTAGAACTATGAATGTGCAAGGAAAAATTATTCTTGTAGAAAACAATTTTTTTAATATGACCTTGAGATGCTGAACTAGGAAACTTGACACAGACAGCATACCTAGTACATTATACAGCATAGAACAGATTTGACAAATTTAAGTCAGCATCACATTCCCCCTAGGCTTTTTCTAGCTAAAATTTTTTTTCTTATAATGTAAATCCTGAAAGTTTAAGATTTTAAAGTTTATTAAAGAAAATTCATAATAGGAAGCACAATAAGATAGCAAGAAAGAAGCAAAAACTATACAAAGAAAAATAACTAAATAACCTTATATCAAACAAGATTTAAAACAACAAATCCACTGACTGCTGTAAAAAGTTGTATGTATAAGACAATTAGTAATAAAGACAAAATTTCATTATTTATGTTATTAGAACTAGACTATAACACTTCTATTTTCTTCTTTTCAAACAAAATACTGTCAGATTATTTTGTGAGAATTTGCTCTTCACTGACAAGAATGTGAGATTTCTTAATTGACAGGGTGCTGCAGTGTCTACCATACTGCATTATTATATTGCGGCTCATAAAACCAGCTGTCAGCCACTATTTGTAAAATGGGTACAAATAAATTTACTAGAAAACTCTCCATTCCGAGTACATTAATTTAAACCCATTACTACTTTCAAAAGTAAAACTAGTTTTGATAATAATAATTTACCTAAATTTTTCATTTTGCCAATTTTTAGAAAACTAAACCAAAATTTCCTTAAGATAAAGTTTACTGTTGCTGGAGGGGAGGAGTTGGGAGGATAGGATAATCAGGTGAAGGGCATTAAGGGGGGCATTTTATATAATGAGCACTGGGTGTTACACACAACTGATGAATCACTAAATTGTACCCCTGAAAATAACAATACAGTATATGTTAACAATTGAATTTAAATAAAAAATTTTTAAGAACTTCAAAAAATTTAAATAAAAAATCTTAAATTAAAAAAATTTTTAAATAAAAATATAAAAATTAAAAAAAAAATACTGTTATAAATTTTACCCACCATTTAAATATTGACAGCACTTACAAAATTGTCATGATAGAAAATATGTTGCTTGGGACACCTGGGTGGCTCAGTGGGTTAAATCCTCTGCCTTCAGCTCAGGTCATGAGCTGGCTCTCTGCTCAGCAGGGGGCCTCCTCCCCCTCCCCCCCCCCCCTGCTTCTCTGCCTACTTGTGATCTCTGTCAAATAAATAAATAAAATCTTTAAAAAAAAAAAATATGTTGCTTATATGTATATATAAATATAACATCCACTATATTTTATGACTTATATTTTCTATTTTACATATATATTTTACATTTATATTATATATACTTTATAGTTTAATAATGACTCATTATATACATAAATTATTCATATAGATTGTGTAGTGTTATGTGGACAATAGCACACCAGAAAAAAATCAAGAAATTTATTTATTCTATCAAGTAGTTATGGGATCTGGGATAAATTACTTAGTCTTGATGGGTTTCAAATTACCTTTCTAACCAACAAGATAGCTAGATAGACGAAAATGCCATTCATCCAAATTCTGTTACATTTATTTTTACCTGTTAATATTAAAAAATATTCTAGGGGGTGCCTGGGTGGCTCAGTGGGTTGGAGCCTTTGCCTTCGGCTCTGGTCCTGATCCCCGGGTGCTGGGATCTAGCCCTGCTTTGGCTCTCTGCTCAGCAGGGAGCTTGCTTCCCTTCCTCTCTCTCTGCCTGCATCTTTGCTTACTTGTGATCTCTGGCTGTCAAATAAATAAATAAAATCTTTAACAACAACAACAACAAAATATTCTAACCAGTATTCTATGTGTCTATACAGATTTTCCTTTGTCTTGATTATACTGAAGTAAAAAGTTATGACTCCAGTTTAATTTTCACATATATATATAAAAATAGATTGTTTTTCTAAGTAATTTAAGTTCTAAAAAATATTAACAAAGGCATATGTTTAAATATGTCCATACATAACATACAACCACAAATAATGTGGTATTACTTGTTTCATATAAAATTGGCTTAAGTTGTATAATGAAAATCTTTTATCAGTTAGTTAAACTGACATTATTTTTAGGTTTTATATCACTTACATTTTTGTAATAAATTGATTAACAGTGCTTTGAGTTACAGAAGGTTTTCCAGAACCAAATGTTCAACTTTTGAAACAAATATGAAGAAAAGCAGTTACTATTACACACTGTATTAGCTGTGATTAAAAGTAAAAATGTAACCTTTTAAAGGCCTGAAGATATATATTACAAAACAGAAACAAGAAAGATTTTTGCATAGGCATTAATGATTCAATAGACAATGTAACATCCATTTATCTTTTCCAGCAGAATACATTAAAGAAGACGGGACATTTTGAAAATAATATTCCAGTCCTTTAACACTAGTAAATTTAGTATCCTATCATTTGCTAGATTCAATACTAGGAAGTTATATATTAAAATTAATGACTGCATTCTGGAATATGCAGTTAATGTTATATCAACTGATAAATGAATGAGGCGAAATGGGCATAAATTTTCATTAATAATTTTAAATTATTATTTTATTATAGTCTGAACACAGTGTTCAATAATTATTTTGTACAGCTTTATTTTTCATATAAGCAGACAAAAGTTAGGATATTCTGAAAATAAATATAATATCAGGGAAATGGCTTTAGTCAATGATAAAGTACATTACACAGTATAGTAATTAAAACACCTTGGTCCTGTCAAAGATATATAGATTGGCAGGACAAATAGAGCATTTGAAAATATACCTAAATAAGTATAGGATTAAATATGATAAATGTGGCATTTTAGGACAGTGGAAAAATATATTATTTAGCAGCTTTGAAGTTATTAGCCATTTAGAGAAAAAAGAGGAAGTCTGGATCTTTCACTATTTACACCAAAGGAAAAAAAACAACAACAACTTAGAATATGTTCTATCACATGCTACTCTGTAACCTCTCTGCTTTATTATATCAGATTTTTAAAATATTTATTATATATGTTACTAGTGACTTTAACTTATTATGTTTACTTAAAAATACACATACTCATTGTAGAAAAATATACATACTCATTGTAGAAGTACATACTCATTTTTCTAAGAAAAATGTTATTAACTTCTCTTCAACCCCTCCTTCATTTCAACCAAATGAGGAAACCAAAGTTAAATTATATCCTTCTATGCCGTATTTCCTCATATATAAATCAGATTTTTTGTAAAGATAATATGTTATTCATATTAATATGCAACTTACTTCTTTCACTTAATAGCAATTCCCCTCTAGGTCAATAAATAATAATATATTTTTAAGAATAACCTCCCAACATTCCATAACATAAATATTAAAATATAATAAGTAATATACAACATATAATAAATAATATAAATAGACTTAGCAGTTTTCATAATGATGGGCACTAGAGTTGTTTCAGGTATCTGCCACTTCAAATGATGCTACAATTGATACAATAAAATACAGTGTACATATACAATTACATGGTGGCATTTTTATTTTTCTAGGAAGAGCACATCATAAAGCACAATTGGCACAATGGTGTATATATATATTTGTAATTTATAAATATATCTCTACTATGTGACGCTTATTGTTTCCTTCCAGCTGAAGAGCATAGGTTATTAAACTTCTTAAACTTCAACAATCTGATGAGAGAAAAGTGGTGTCCCATCTTTTGATATACATATCTCTGGCTAATAATTAAGACATCTCTAATATGGTAATTAGTCATTTGCATTACCTCTTGTGTAATGTTTACGACCTTTGCCTATGTGTATACTGGGTTAGGTTATTATTTAAATATCCAAGAACACTTTGATAATAGATAAGTTAATGTATGGTAAAAAAAAAATCACTTCAAGTTGTGTTAGCTTTAATTTAAAAATGTGTGCATTAAAATTTGTTCTCACATAATTTATTGCTTCCAAATTATTTTTAAAGATTTTATTTATTTATTTGACAGACAGAGATCACAAGTAGGCAGAGAGGCAGGCGGTGTTGGGGGGGAGGAGGCTCCCTGCCAAGCAGAGTGCCTGATGCATCACTGGATCCCAGGGCCCTGAGATCATGACCTGAGCCAAAGGCAGAGGCTTAACCCACTGAGCCACCCAGGAACCCCTAATGAGGGGTTCTAAAAGTAAATTCAAAATTATACCTGAACAACTTTTCAAACAACCCATCATTTTCCACTAAATTGAAATGCACTCTTCATTACATATTATGTTCTTTTATTTACTTGGTCCTCTTTACAGACTTTCATCTGCTCCAGAAAATGTGTATTCTTGTACCAACAGTACATTTTGAGTATAGAAGCTTTACAGTGAGTTTAAGATCTGATGTGGCAAATCTTTTTGTCTTATTCTTCAAAGGTTTCTTTCTTCCATATAGCTTCCCAATTACTATTTCAGTATATGTCAATCTGGGTTTCAATCAATCTAGACAACACATTAAATCTTTAGTAATTATTGTACTTTTATACATGTATTAAAAATAATTATCTGCTGTTAGATTAGATTTTAAAAGGTAAAATTATAGCTAAAATATTTTTAAAAAGTCATCTGAATGGGGCACCTGGGTGGCTCAGTGGGTTAAAGCCTCTGCTTTCGGCTCAGGTCATGATCCCAGGGTCCTGGGATCGAGCCCCACATGGGCTCTCTGCTCAGCAGGGAGCCTGCTTCCCCTCTCTCTATCTGCCTGCCTCTCTGCCTACTTGTGATCTCTGCCTGTCAAATAAGTAAATAAAATCTTAAAAAAAAAAGTCATCTGAATATTATTCTTGAGCTGTCATGTCCAAGACTGAAAATGACAAGGCAATAAGAGAGAAAAATAAGTGTAACACCCTAAAGGCATTTGGTAAGTAAACCAGGAGAATATTGTCCTCTAAGAACATAACAGATATAAAACCCTTGTAAAGAAAAATATATTCATTGCATTCTCCACAAAATTTCTACATATAAAGCTTTAAAGAAAAGCAGAGGGAAGAAAGAAAGAAAGAAAGAAAGAAAGAAAGAAAGAAAGAAAGAAAGAAAGAAAGAAAGAGGAAAGGAAAGGAAAGGAAAAAAGAAAAGAGAAGAGAAGGAGAAGAGAGGGGAGGGGAGAGGAGATGAGAGAAGAGAAGAGAAGAGAAGAGAAGAGAAGAGAAGAGAAGAGAAGATAGTGGAAGAGAAGGAAAGGGAAAGAAAGGAAGAAAGGAAGAAAGAAAGAAAGAGAAAAGAAAAGAAGAAGAAGAAAGAAAGAAAGAAAGAGGGAGGGAGGGAGGGAGAGGAGAAGAAATGAAGGAAGGGTGGGTAGATGGGTGGAACCAGTAGACACTACAAACAGTATAACCAGACAGATAGAAACTTTAGTGGAACTCCCAAAGCATAAAAATGAGTATTTTTATGTATTTAAGGACAGGCTTGGAAAATGAATTAAAAGCTAGGCGAGTTTTTAAAAATACAAAAACCATAAAAAGTAAGTTAAGTTATGGAGAATAAAGTAAAAAGGTTTAACATATATCTAATTAAGAGTTCCATAAGGAGATGATAGTCAATGAGAAATTCCCCCAAATGATGAAAGTCATCAGTGCACAGATTCAACAACTACAGTGAAAACTAAGCAGGATAAACAAAAAGAAATCCAAACTTACGTTTGAGTGTCTCAGTCAGTTAAGAGTCTGTCTTCCGCTCACCTCATGACCCCAGGGTCCTGGGATCAAGCCCCATGTTGGGCTCCCTGCTCAGCAGGAGACTGTTTCTCCCTCTTCTTCTCCCTCTCCCCCTGCTCATGTACTCTCTCAGTCACTTTCTCAAATAAATAAATAAAATCTTAAAAAATAAAAAAAAAAAGAAAGAAAGAAAGCCGAACATAGATAAATCACTGTTTAGTGGAACACTAAAGACAAAAAGTTCTTTAAAACACCCCCCTCCTGGGGCACCTGGGTGGCTCAGTGGGTTAAGCCTCTGCCTTCAGCTCTGGTCATGGTCTCAGGTTCCTGGGATCGAGCCCCGCATCAAGCCCCACATTGAGCCCCACATCGGGCTTCCCCCTCTCCCTCTGCCTGCCCCTCTGCCTACTTGTGATATCTCTCTCTCTGTCAAATAAATAAATAAATAAAATCTTTAAAAAAAACAAAAGCAAAAAAAAAAAAAAAAGTCCCCCTCCAAGGACATGTAACACTCAAATGAGCATTAATTAGGTTTCTGTTAATTTTCTAATAGTTTCAGTATAAGCAAAACTAAACCACTTTCCCATGGCAATTCCAAAATGAAAAAAAAAGGAAAAAAATGAAGAAAATTGGCAAAAATGTGAATAAAGCTAATCCAATATAGACTAATAAAGCATAACAATATTATCTTACACGTTTTAAAAGGATGATTAATATACATATAACAGTATTTTCTGACTTAAGGATGAGCTAATTTGATGTATAGTACTTTACTCCCTACCAGAAGACCCACTCAAATTAACATCCTAAATGACACAGACCCATACCATAAAGGAGTTGTAAAAATTTGAATTCATTCAGTCCTAAAAAAATACATTTTTCACATTACTCAAATACTGGCATCTCAACTGTAAATGAAATTAACACATGAATTCAGAACTATTTATTTAAGCCAAATGGCATATTCAGCTCTAATTGTTTGCCCTCTAATGGCATAAAGTTTTTAAAAAGCTGTGTTCTCTTGAGCATCATTTTATGGCAGTGTGTAAGTAAGTTTCTAACAGTCTTCTTAGGACAAAGGTGCTCATAGTTCTTGTTTAGCAAAACAAGTGAGGAAACTAGCCTTGCACACCTAAAGAAACCTTATCACTACCTTTTTATTTTACATATCTAAAATATTCATATTTTCAAATACTAATGGGTAGTAATTTGTGGGCCTCCTAATTTTTTTTTCATCTCCTTATTTCTCTGTCATGATAGTGGGAAAAAGCTCAATAGGCTTACATAATAGGCTATGTATTTGGACACTGATTTCTAGGCACCGGGAAGCCACTGACATTTTTTGAACAAAGCAGTGATATAATTAGAGCTATGTTTTTAGGAAATTATTCTGGAAATGATCAACATTTTACTTGATAAAGGTATTAAACCACTAGCCATTATAATTGAAAAGCAAATCCAAAAGGAGGATGAAGTAAAACTATTGATTACTCTTCTGCTTTGTAACACTTGTGTCAGGAATATGCATGTGTGTGTACACGTGTACACACACATATACACATGCCCACATATTGAGATGACTTCTTTTAAATAAAAATATTGTTGTTCATAGTTATCAAATGAATTCTGCTGGTGACATTTGTTCCTGCCCTGACTTCTACTCATACTTTCCATGGGGATCTATCATGAAGAAGAGTTTTGTTTTGTTTTGTTTTTTCCATTGCATCATTTAGTCAGCTTTCCTCTAATGTTATTATTAAGTTTATTTATCTAGGTATAAAAGCCACACAAATCTGGGCACACAGATTCTATATAATATACAAATCAGTGGAAAAATCAGTGCTTTACAATTTGACGGAAATGTTTGAAAAGAGAAAGCAACTCTATTGTTTAAAATAAAGTATCACGAAAGGAACATTTTTAAAAAGTCATTCTTTTTCGCTACATTTATAGATTGGTCTCACTCATTCTGATATAAAGTACTGTTTTTCCCCCCAAAAGAAAGCTATCAGGAAATAGAACCCAGTATTCACAGTTTGATGACTCTGAAATGTGTACTTCCGATTGAGAGATACAATTACAAACAACAGCCTGTATGAACGAAACAGAGAAAAACTGACTGAGGGGGTACAATAGAATTGAGTGTACCTTTGAAAACTAGAGCTGTAATCCAGTTTGTAAGAAAATAAAGAATGGAACTATTGGCCTAAACTCCCTGAATCACAGAAACCTAACAATACAATACAAGTGACATCCTTTTCTCAAAGAGGCACAAGGCTCATTGAGTCTGGCAATTCAATTACCCTCTCAACCTGGAAAGAATCCCCCTCCTGAGTTGAGGTCCACTAGCAGAGCAACGTGGTACAGCCTACATTGTACACAGCTGGTAAATATCTAAAAAGCTGCAGGCTTTAAAGAACAAGAACCTCTGACCTTTTATGATTACTTCAGTGTTCTTCAACAAAACACTATTTAATGATAGAGTTCCCTAAATGCCTGACAAAAGATCACATTTTCAACTAAAGGTCTCCAAATATCTTCTCTTCAAATCAAAATCTGTTTAAATAAAAATAGCTAAGCAAATCGCTTCATTAGGCAGTAAGGAATACAGACAAATTAATGAAACAGAAAGTTTTCCTAAAATAGAAGTGATTCTGATCTTGCTTAGACATTTTATAAACTTCTCAAAGAATACTATTATTCCCTTTAGGTCTTTTATTTTTTCCTATAAATTTGTATAGACCTTGAAGGAATGGGGTATATACTAATTAGATCCTAGCATCACTAGTGAACTTTGGGATATCTAGGGAACATTTAGCTAAGATGGATTATAACTGTAGTATCTCCTCATGCATGAAGTCAAGCATGGAAATAATTTTAGTCAAAACACTTCAGACTTCAAACTTTGGACATTTGGTTTCATCCCATTCCTATGAAGTCACTAGTAAACAAATAAGATTTCACATAATGAATTATTTTCACATATAAGACAAAGGTCTTGTGATGATAGATGTTTGGGATTACCATAAAGTTAATAAATGAGATCCCTTCCTAGAATTCATCTTCTTAATTATAAAACAAATATAAAGAAATTGGTGATCTTCTATGGATGGGATTAAGTCTCAAATATTGAGCATAGAATGACAATATTTTCACAACTGAATCCCAGTCTAATTGCCTTGTCTGTTTTCTGTATTCTAGGCCCTTCCCTAGCCACACTGGAGTTACTGCATTTGCCATTGTCATGTACACACTCACATTGCTGCCTTTGCTCATGCGGAATACTCTTCCTGATTGCATGGACTGCAGCATCAGCCACATTCAATATGGTTAGGGTGTCTTTTTTTCTCTTCTTAATGTATCTGTTTCTGCTCACAAATTATGAACTTCTAAAAGGCAGGGCCATAACAGGAACCCAATACATGTCACTGTGTTTGGTACATAGCAGCTACTCAATAAATAATACCAGCTACAAAAATACCAATCCCTTGTATAATATGCACCATACTGAATGTAGAGGGAAATTAATAATTCCACATCAACAAAATATTTGTTAAATAATCACTATGTTAGGGATGGTCACACACAAGTATCATTTCATTTATACCACAACCTTGTAAGACAGATGCTGTCTTTCTTTCATAAATAATTTTCCCTGGGTTCCCAATAAGTGGTTAATCTAAATATATAACCTAGACTTAAATAAAATAAATATATTTATAAATAATAATATATTAAATATAATTAATATATCCATCTAGATTAATACCATAACATATACCTAAGTAATAACATTAATTCTTTTGAAATCCTAAAACTATGTAAATGTACCATTTTCCTCTGAAATATTTTTTAGAATAACTGACACTGAGAAATGATCTTTTAAAAAAAGGTAGCTGGTTGGTGAAGGAGTACTTATTGGATTTGTATAGCATTTTAGAACATAAGTGTCAAACACTGAAAAGAAGGATTCTCTGCATCCTTTAGGGAAGACTTCCTTCAGCTTTTGCCCATTTGCTAAAGCATCAAACACTTGACTATGAGCTCACAATACTCATTTCACAAATGAAAGATACTATTAATTAATTATTCAATCAATCACTCACTTAGTGAATGAAAAACTGGGCTTAGTTTCACACTGGTTTTTAAAAAAAGACTAAAATTCCTTTTGTTCTACTTATGCTCATAAAAGCCTGTTTTGTATTTTTTAGTCTTGGGGGTTTTTTGGTTATAACTCTGTCTAGTCTCTACGATTTATTCCACATCTTAAACAAATTAACTGAATTCTAGCAACAGGGAAAGTCCATTTCCTTGATGTGTCTCAGTTTGCCAGACTTAATACCAAAACACATTTTAAAACAAAAATATTTCACAAATTTGAAATGTGTTTTGCTAATCAATGACAGTTCCTATCTATAAGCATTTAGCAAGCTTAAGCTACAGTCAATCTATTCAGTGAGTGTCTTGGATTAAAAAATCATTAATTTTAACAAAAACTAATTTTTAAATCAATAAACAATGAATATGCATTTTTTGTAATAATTATATCTCAACTTGGAGGAGATTAATTAACAAAATGTACCACATTTTTACATGCCTCTAGAAATCATATCTTTAATAGCTTAACCCAATTTACTAAAACAAGCTTTATGCTTTAATCACAAGTCATAGATACCAAGATCAGTGCTGTTATTTTCATTTGCAGAGCTAAATCTGAATTTACCTTGTTTGCAATACTTGTGATGAATGATTTGATATCTAGATTGGTGGGACAGCTCTTCTGACAGGGGGCATCTGCACATTTCAGGCACCTAAGGAATAAAATGACCAGATTAAAGAAACTCTAAGGTAACTGAGGTAATATTCTATATATTCTCTATCTGACACTCATTCAGAGTTGGCGTCTAGTAAGGACAAATAAAATAGTGCTACTTTTTAGGTACAAAATCTTTTTTTAAGCAGGAAACATAGAGCATCTGTATTTCATTTTTTGTACACCTTCTGAGATGTATAAAATACCACCATTCGGGCTAACTGCCCATCCTTTCCGTGTTCCTCCTAGAGATTAAGAGAACCATACTTATTTAAGACACATCATTTATTCTTTTACTAAACCAGTCTTATTTTGATCTCTCCTAAACTGACAACACTTAGAGAATACAGTCTTTTATGATAAAAGTTTTGTATGCCTTTATGCCACAATTATTATAAAAATACAGAGCAAACAAGCAAAGTCTCTCTCATTTAACCACTTGTAAATTCCTTTTTTCCTCCCTTCATCCCTCCCACTTTGTCTCCCACCTTTCCTCTTTCCCTCTTTCTTTCCCTCCCATCAGCTCTCCCTCCCTCCAACTTTCTTGTGTTTTTTAACCTACAAACTATTCACATGGCCACTGGGCTTTGTAGTACATGCGTAGTTCAAATCCACCCCATTCCAGAATGAAGCATTTATTCCCCTGCTGCTGTACCTTCAGCCAAAAAGAACAGGCTCCACCAAGGTCATTTCCCCTTTCCAATGGCAGCCTGTTTCCAATTGCAGGTCAATGAAGAGGTTAGAGGCCCAGTACCCTTGCCCAGACTTGGGGAACAAGTCTGCAAAGACCCACTGCAGCCTTTTTTTTTTTTCAGTGTTCCAAAATTCATTGTTTATGCACCACACCCAGTGCTCCATGCCATACATGCCCTCCTTAATACCCATCACCAGGCTCACCCAACCACCCACCCTCATCCCCTCCAAAACCCCCAGTTTGTTTCTCAGAGTCCACAGTCTCTCATGGTTTGTCTCCCCCTCCGATTTCACTCAACTCACTTCTTCTCTCCATCTCCCAATGTCCCCTGTGTTATTCCTTATGCTCCACAAGTGAAACCATATGATAATTGACTCTCTGCTTGACTTATTTCACTCAGCATAATCTCTTCCAGTCCCGTCCATGTTGCTACAAAAGTTGGGTATTCATCCTTTCTGATGGAGGCATAATAGTCCATAGTATATATGGACCATATCCTCTTTATCCATTCATCTGTTGAAGGGAATCTTGGTTCTTTCCACAGTTTGGCAACGGTGGCCATTGCTGCCATGAACATTAGGGTACAGATGGCCCTTCTTTCCACTACATCTGTAACTTTGGGGTAAATACCCAGTAGTGCAATTGCAGGGTCATAGGGTAGCTCTATTTATAATTTCTTAAGGAATCTCCACACTGTTTTCCAGAGTGGCTGCACCAACTTGCATTCCCACCAACAGTGTAAGAGTGTAAGAGGGTTCCCCTTTCTCCACATCCTCCCCACCACTGCAGCCTTTATTATGACTGGCTGTCCAATCCTGATTTCACTCATTTAAAAATACTGACCTTCTAATAAACTTCCCGCATATTAATCTCATTTCAAAATCTGCTTCCTGGGGAACCAACCAGAGATATGTTCAAACTTTAGTGTGCCTAAGAACCAGCTTGATAAATGTCACAGTTTCCACAGGGAAACCCCTCCTGAGTCTGAGTTATTGGCCTGAGAATCTGTATTTGGCGGGGGGGTCTTTGAGGTGATTCTGATATATATGGTTGGATCTACACAGCAAGAATCACAATTCTATAATCACTACATCAGGAATGAAACCGCAGGCTGCAATGGTCCTTAATTTTCACATCAATGTGTGTTATTTATTTATTTATTTATTCATTTAATAAATATCTAATGAGCCCCTACTACATGGCAGAACCTGGGATATGAGGATATAAAATTGATAAACAAGACACAAGTCCTGCTCTCCTGTACCTTGCAGTTTGGAGGAAGCTGACATGTATAAAAGGCAACTGTCGTTGTCAATGTGAATTTGGGTGAAAATATTATTGGAAGGGAGCATTTAAGAGGAATGGTAGTGCTGGAGGGAGAGAGGCAGGCAAAGCTCTTTGGGAAGAGTAACGGAACATTGAAGAATGAATGGGCCTCAGGGAAGTGGCAAAGGGAGTTCAAGGTCATTTGGAGTGCAAGGTCACTCAAGATAATGACCAAATATGTGCCCAGGCCTGGAGACCATGACAAGGTACGTAAACTAATCCAGGTTGGTCAGACACACAGTGAGAACAGTAGTAGAGAAGAATTAGACTGGAGATCTAAAACTTAAGATATACCATTGTCACATTTGTCAGAAGACCAGAATTCTCCAAGAATTTCATTAAGAATGAATCCTACACTGCTCAGTGACAAAGGTGACTAGCTAGTCATTTTCTATCTACTTCCATGTGTAAAGACCTTGCTTCATTTCCTTTGAGAAAACAATACCAATCTCCTTGTCATTCTTTTGTGAGTAGGAGAGTCCTCTTCATTGTCTGAACCAATTTCTCAGCACCTAATTAATATCTTGTTTTTAAATCTGATCTCTTTTCTCTGGTTTGTGCCCTTAGCCTTCTCTCTAAATTAAATTTTACACAATGAGTACCGAAGGCTTTTCATAATCAATTGTCCTCCCTAAAATGTAGTCATTAAACCTCTCCCCTATCATTCCTCTAAATGCCATTGTTAGATTCACATCTATCATTTAGCTGAATTCCTATCTTCTCATACTCATGATTTTTTCTCCTAACACACTGTCACTGAGTTCAAAAAGAACTTCTTGAAAGTACAGTCAGCAGCATACACTGCACAACAGTGCAACAGAGCATAATGCATGGTCAATTTGGTCTGTGATGTTGAAATGAGGTGATATTATATGTGTTATCTCCACATGGATAAATATGTTGAACATTATTAGTGATCTGAAATGATTTCCTCTGAGGTAGTAAAATAAAATAGCTAAAAAATTAGCAAATAATATGCCATCTTAAATAACTTCTAATTTATTAAAAAGTCATTTCAACAGTTTTAAAAATATTTGGAAATTTCCAGTAATAAAGCAACAAATGTACTTATCTGTTTCATATGTGTATGTGTGTGTATATATTTATGTCTATATATACATATGTGTATATATATATCTATATGGTATACATACCATATAGATATATATAGATTCTGCTTATCCCTAATGAAGTCACAAGTTTTTTTCTTTTTTCTAACACCCATCTTGAATAATAAGGCAATTAAAAAATAAATTTATATTGTCATCAGATATGAATGAGCCAAATTTATGCATAGTGTATTTCCCTGTTCTTCTAGAGAAATCTTAAGTTCAACATAAACAGATTCACTTAACAGCACTGACAATGTAAGGATTTTTAGTTGTGGTTATTAAGCCTCTTTACCAAATAAGTCCCTTTTTATTATTGAGCTAGTTCACAAATAACAGCTGTTGGAAATGTCAGATGTTAATGAGGCAGGGCAATGCAAACCTGAATTGTAGCATTCTTTTTTTTTTTTTCCTTTGGTGCCATGAATATGCCAGAATGGGCAGACTCTGATAATAATACCATCTTGCAATTCTCTAAGCGCTCTGCAGACTAAAGTGCATCAGGCTGCCATTAATCCCACTTATCACTCTGACAGCTCAGTAATTACACTACTGCTATAGCCAGGTAGTTCTAATAAAATATCAACCACTGCACTGGAATGCATAGTGGTGAGATGTTTTATTAAACTTGGGCGGGGGGAGGGTTGATCATCAAGTGACATTAGTGTTGACCTATTTTTCTATTTGACAATAAATTATCCTTTGACCATGACATAATAGATATTACAGAGTGCATTTACTGTACCAAATCAGAAAGGTACTGCATTACAATGATGTAGGCAAATGGTGTAAATAAAATAGCAGAAATGCATGTCAGAATGTTATTACCTAAATTGCTTTAAATGATTGATACCATGAAAAATCACAGACACAGTACTTAGGGGAATATGTCAACAATTATTGTAAACCACAGTTCTACATAAATTTTTCCTTAGAAGTAACATTTAAATTATACTTGTTTTTATCTTCATTCATTTAATTCCCCTTTTATGTTTCAAAGTTACTCTGTTACAATGCAGTTTATTTTTAAATGCATTGTAAGAGCCAAAAGTTAATTCAGATAAACAATTATGTAATATTTTAATTCTGAAATAATTATATTTATACTAAAAGCAGAATATTAGATTATTTTTTAAGCAATGAAACATCTTAGATTCTTTACTAGTGATAAACTTTTTTCATTTCCACATTTAATAGAGGGCATAACAATGGATTTCATTAAAAGCAAATATAGAATCCTTAATAATGTTAATCCTTCATGATTCAACATGACCATAAAAAAATGTATGAAAACTTTAGTACTTCTATTTAAGGGACAAAAACTATTAGAGATATACAGATCTTTCTCCGGGCAAAGAAAGCCATGATTCCTCTCTCCAAATATTAGTGAGGCTGGACAGTTTTATTCTATAGCATAACACCCAAAAAAATTACAGTAAGTCATGAAATGAACAGCATTTCATTCTTCACACATCTGAAAACAGATGCCTGCTTTTATTGTTAAGCATCCAGAGCAGTTGGAATTGTAACCTATGCTTGTTAAAGAATTTTCCAATCCATGAGTTTAAATAACAATTTCTTTCTCAGTTAAAAAAAAATCACACAAAATCTATATGAAAACCTTAAAACATCATATTGCATTGTTTTTGGTCTTTTGTTAGACTTTGGTTCAATCAAGTTAGCAGTGTTTGATCACGGTATGTATAATCTGTATTAGTCTAGATGTAATCAAATTGGGCAAGTTAGTATTTACTTAGAAACAAAATAAGATATTTTCCCAATATTGATGTTGTGTTGCCTCAGACCTTTCATGTTTAGTACCTTCATCTGGAAGGTCTAATTAACTAAAATGTAGCAGAGGGGTAATAGGATCTAACTCCCCTACCTATAATCACCAGTATAAGTAAATACACAGACTAATATTCTACCCCAATTTGGCAATCTTTCTACTGAAACAGCACAGAATTGAATGGAAGGTATGTAAATCAAGAAATGGGGGCCTAGGGGCACTTAGGTGACTCAGTTGGTTAAGCATCTGCCTTCGTCTTAGGTCATGGTCCCAGGGTGCTGGGATTGATTGAGCCCTGCATCGGGCTCCTTGCTCAGCTGGGAGCCCGCTTCTCCCTCTCCTCCCCACTCATGCTCTATCTCTGTCTCTCTCTCTCAAATACACAAAATCTTTAATAAAAATGTGCTATGGTGAGTGCTGTGAATTATATAAGACTGATGATTCACAGATCTGTACCCCTGAAGCAAATAATATATGTTAATTTTAAAAAAAGGAGGAAGGAAATGGGGTGTTATAAGTTTGAGTTCCACAGCTTGCAATCCTTGTACCAGATCCCATCATAACAGAAACACCCAAGAAAGATGGTTGGTATCTTTAAAACATGATGAGACTAATTCAATGTTCTGATACATTAAACAGTCAAGAGCAATTCCCAGATTCTAATAATTCTCTCCACTTCTCTCAATATTCGATTAATAGCCTTTCCTATATTCTTTCTGATTGCGCTTCTCTGATTACACAACAGATTCTTACTAGCTCTGGGGTATTTGGCACTAATTTTGAATATTCATAATGTGCATCTTGGCCCAGCTTCTATTTTGCTGGGCTGGGAAACTATGGCAACATTGTGAAAAGTAACTGAATTTTTTAAGCTGTGCACCATTCTGCCTTGGTGATGGTGAACCAATGATGTTCATGTTTTAAGACTTTTAATACTTATTTGAATTTATAGGTTAATACCAAAACATAATTTTTAAATAGAGCTATTTATCTACTAGAAATTTCCATTCATATGTGTGGGTGCTTCAAAATAATTCAAAACAAGCAAGATTTAAAACAGTACACAATTCATATAACTGATACTCAAAATATCTTGTTGGATGATCATGGTCATGAGTCTGGGAATAAAACATAGTTAAGAATTTTTCTACAATCTTTCTGTAGTCTATACCAGAGAATTACTGGTTTTCTCAGAAACGAATGGCTAAAAAAGTATGTTTTACACTTTTTGGATACTTTGAATTGAATGGAAGGACTTATGTTACATTTTGATACTCATTTTTTATTTTCATATATAACTGGCTCTTAAAAATTAGTAAGAAGGCTTTTATCTCCACTTCACACATGGAGAATACTGAGGCTCCAGAAATCTCCCAGAAGCATAATAAGACCAGTGGCCAAGGCAGCTGAGGAAACTACTAGAACACATTTACCATCTTACACCCAGGACTATCGCATTCACGTATGAAGACAGGTTAGAGTTTTAAAAGGTGATGTTCTACTGACCTTATCTCTTCGCAACATCACTTCCTCCTTGCCAGAGTAATTTGAAGACTGAGAAAAAAGCAGTTTAGAAGTCACAGCTAGAAAAAGGCTACAGTATCCTCTCTCCTGGAGTCCAATTTTAGTTTAAGAAAAAAGAGTAAAAAGTCTCCTCAAGGAGAAGTTTCTCAAGTCAAGACGAAAACATTGTCACATGATTTCAAAGGCTTACATAACCTCAGAAGTCACTGAGGCACTAATTCCTAAAATTAGGAGGCTGATTTTATTACATTTTAAATAACCTTGGAATAGCCAGTTGTATTAGATGGTTTTTAAACATATTTTTATTTAAAAAAATAAGTATGCTCAAAAAACCTCAACAGCATAAGAAGCCACAAACTCATGTACATCTTGTCCTGCACCTTCCCCTCCTCTAAGCCAAGCTGAAACCCAAAAGCTCTCCTTTCCTCTTTTCAGTTGCTGCCATTTGGTGAGGTGGTAACAAATAATTTCTTATCCTAGAGGGTAGAGTAGCACTTTCCCCTTGCAATATGGTCTTTCCTTAAGTAGCAATTTATAATTAATAAACTACCTGATTTATATGTCATTTTAATTTGAATAAGTTTATATACATGTGACTACATACATCCATAATACAGTCACACTTTAGTTAGCATGTAGCCATTTTCAAAAACCCAAGTCTCCCAGCACATTTTATAGTCCAACATATCATTTTTAATTTAACTACAACAAGCTATAGGTATTTTTTTGAAAGCAGCATATTGTTGTTCACCACAACTGTGGTTCCCCTCCCATTCCAAACAACTGTCAGATGACTCTCAATATAACTTTGATCCTTTACAGACCTTAAAGGGAACTGGGTGACAGTACTGACAGTTTTTATTATAGCTTTCCTGCTACTCAGTAATCTTATTTCACCTAGACCATTTCCCCACTAGTGTCATGAACTCTTTGATTTATATTGAGGATCTTCTCAGGCTTCTTAGAAAAAAGACATTATTCTTTATAACATATCTATATGCTGTGCAAATTACCTTCTCAAATTTTAAAACACCTCTTGTATGTTAAAATGAATATCAGTGAAACCCCTATACAATCATAACCAAAAAGGTAATATATATTAGTCATAGATGCTCTAAAAGTAAACTTTTCAGTAAATTCCAAAAGGGAAAATACCATATATTTTATGACTTATTTGAAGGCAATTTCAGAATAATATAACAATAATAACAATCCTGACACAATTCTGTCCGATTTCTAATAAAGATATAAAAGAGAAACAAAGTCCAATGGTTTCATCAATGCATAAAATAGGCTATTTATTATATGATTTCTAGATTTATGTGATATGTTGATTATGAAAAAATATCTGTGTAAATATGTAAACCTACTTAAGCACAGTGGGCTAATATCTGAGATAGATTTAACTTTATACAATGTTATACTGTTTTAAAATTTTTTTTTGCAATAGGCAAGGATAACATGTAATTGAAAAATTAACATACATGATGTTGACTGGCAACTAAAATTACAATATCCTGTGTAATTTTATTTTTTTTTACTTTGGTCATTTGAATCAAATCAGGCAAAAACAAACCCATGATGCTACCATATTCTCTTTCCTCTCCCTGAAAACTCCAGAAGTCTTATGAAAAAGATCCAGGTAAAAGTTTTAATAAGAGTTTTAACAATGGGATACACTTCTGAGTATCTGGTGGTTCACAAAAGTGAAAAGAACAAAGGGTCAGGTTTCGTCAAATAAATAATGGGTGAGTGACAGCACAGAGCTGAAGGGACTCATTACATCATTAAAACAACAGCGGAAGAAAAATTTGGCCTTAAAATAATACTATATCATTTACTAATGATCGAATTTAGAAACAAATTTATCCAAATATTAGCTAGCTAGATATCAGAGCATAGTAGGAATAATTCAACTCTAGTTACTTATTAAAACCCACTACGTTCTAAGTTTGTGCTGGTGAAGGGAAGGGTTTACTGAAGCTTACTTGAAGATGGTAACTTAAAAGTATACTGGACTTACTTCATGAAAAAGAGATTTGTCTAGACTTCTTTTTTCTTCTTTATAAGTGCAACAGTGACTAATATTTCAGGTGCTGGAAGAACAGATTTGGAGAGCAACAGCCAGATCTGGATTTTCTTCCTGTTGGAACTATTCAGTTTCATGTGTGGAACTGACACAAATTTATCTAAATGTTTTCCTCCATAAAAAAGATGCCACTTCCCCTTTTCAAAAAGTGAAAAGTAAACACATCCCTGCACACATTTAAATTAAATTTACATATTCATTCCTAATCAAAATCTATGCTGATTACCCTAAGTAAAAGAAAAATGCATTTTCCACAAGTTTTTTTTGTGTGTGTTTTTGTTTTTTTTTTTAAAGATCATGACATCTTCCTGCCTGAAGGGAGAGTTTCTCACAAAACGATCTGTAAGCACTGGCACCTGCCTGCTTTATTCCTACTGTTCCAGCTGCAACAACTGCCCCACTTTAGAACCCTGTTGTTCTGTGAGCACATCCATTTTTCAACCGCTATGCATTCCAGTATGTTCTTTCCCTGCCTCAAAAACTACACTTCAAGCTTGCTTCAGAATTCAGTTCAGGTGTCTCTCATGGAGCTCCTGGTTCTTGCCATTCTGATCTCCCAGAACACCCTATGGGTTCCTTTATCAAAGCAATTATCACATTGGAATGCAATGCTGATTCACTTTCCTGGTGTCTCTTAGATTTCCTCTTCCAGTGAGAAAATGGTTAGGTTCCTTGATCTTTGCTGTTGGTTTGCTTGGAAACAGATTAATTTGAAATTGGATGAAAAAGACAGCCAAAATTTTGGTAATACTCCAGTTACTGCCATTAATGTTTAGAAAAAATACATTTTTAAATAACTGGTCTTCAAACTTATGGAAATAATATACACCTTTAGTGAAAAAAAATGTTTATATTTGGTTTAACTTATTGAGTGAATATTTATGTAGGAGTAACTATATGCTAGCTCTATTTTATACATTTTTAAAAATTAACTCATTTCATCTCCATAATCACTCAATAAGGTAGATATAAATATTAAATCACTATATCTTTCTAAGAACCCAATGGAGTAGGTACTGTTGTTATTCTTATTTTAAAGATAAAAATACTAAGGCACAAAATTTCCTTCTCTGTTTCAGGTTTGAAATCTTTTATTTCCCATTTTTGTAATCCTGGTGTTCATTAAGAAGTTAATAAAAATCTTCTCAGGGTGACTGCCAGTTTTCTCTTCTACTTCATCCTAAAATCTTAATAGTGTATGATAATGTCAGGGCTTGCCTCCCAGTTTGTAAAATCCAGTCAGGACTCTTACCCAGGTCTGACTTTCTCGAAAGCCCAGCCTATGGGTATCATCATTTCATTTCTGCAGTAGTTCTCATAATGATAGCGAGTAGCCCCCGAGAACCTGAGAAAGAATTTCCGATGTAAAGAGTTTCTGATAAAAGCCATGCATGTTATAGTCATTATTATGCAATTTAATCCATAAACAGCTGCCTTAAAACACAATCTAACAAAATTCCTCACTTACTTTACAAAGTGCCTAGCAATAATACTTGCAGATCATGTTATTCTTTTTTTTTTTTTTAAAGATTTTATTTATTAATTTGACAGAGAAGGATAGTGAGAACAGGAACACAAGCAGGAGGAGTGAGAGAGGGAGATGAAGGCTTCCCACTGAGCAGGGAGCCTGACGCGGGGCTCTATCCCAGGACCCCAGGTTCATGACCCAAGCCAAAGGGAGACACCTAACGACTGAGCCACCCAGGCACCCTGATCATGTTATTCTTTTTTTTTTTTTAAGATTTTATTTATTTATTTATTTGACAGAGAGAGAGAGAGATCACAAGTAGGTGGAGAGGCAGGCGGGGGGGGGGGGGAGCAGGCTCCCTGCTGAGCAGAGAGCCTGATGTGGGGCTTGATCCCAGGACCCTGAGATCATGACCTGAGCTGAAAAGGCTTAACCCACTGAGCCACCCAGGGGCCCCATGATCATGTTATTCTTTACAAAGCATTTTCTTATAGGTAAATCACCTATCAAGAAATCAGTGTTTCTAATAAAAACACCAGAAATTTCTAATAGAAATACCAGAAAGACAAATTAAAAGCAATTAGGAACATTCTGGAGAAATATCACACATACATAATACATAAAATAAAAACATTTGACATATAAAACCATATTTGACATCTATAATCATGACCAAGCCCAAAATAATTATGTCACTCTATAACACTTGAAACATTATATATTGTGGCAAAAAGTAAAGACTAAAATCGTCCCCATTAAAGCTGTTTTGCATTTTGCAGACCACTGTTACTTCTTACTAGGCTCTGTATAAAGTGATTTAAACATTATTTCAGTCCTTAGAAGTTTATGCCTAAGACACAATGCTGACCATTGCACATGAAGAATATGCAGAAATTTCAGGAAATTAATGAATATGGGAGAAAAACAGATAAGGATATAAATGTTTAATCGTCTCAATTTAATTCATATCTTAAGGTGGACCAAAGTTTCAGGCAATGGAATGGTATGGGAAATGAACTAATGTGACAATGGCCTGATAATTATCAGAATATTTTTATAAAGTTTAGTCTAAAAAAACTTAGCCTAAAGGCCAAAAGACACAATGTTCAGAAATAATATCTTGAACATTGTCATCAAAATTAGCTGCCTACAGCTTAACATGATTTAAAGTGTAAAAACAGGAAAATAGAAAAGCTAGGGGCAAATAACATATATTTCTATAAAAATGGAAAATTCCATCGACTGTGCTTCTCATTATAACACTGACAATGTTGTCATGGCATTATGTTACATATACCGTTAAATTTAGGAAAGCTCAATGAAGAATTTCAGTGAAGGTAGAATTTAAACGTGTTCATGGTCTGTGGAATTTTATTATTTCTTTTGGGTTTTTTGTTGTTGTTGTTGTTGTTCTTTCCTCCCTTCCCTCCTTCCTCACTCAACAAATATCTACAGAGCACTTGTTATTTGCTCGGTATTTCACTAGATGGTATAGATACCAAAATGAGGAAGATATGGGTTGTGCCTTCAAGAGTGTCACAGTGAATAAGTCAGACACATGAATGCACATTCTTGTGATGTGAAGGTGGGGTAATGGAGAGGTTAAGAGATGTTCATACTTGCCCTAAGTTCAGAGGCACCATCTGTTCATTCTCTATCTTCAACGCCAATATAATGCTAAAAACATAATAAATGGATTTGTTTCTTCAAGCTGTGTGTGTGTCTGTGTGCTGGTGTGTATATGTGTCTCTTAAGGGAAGACCCAGTAATACAGGGTTTGAGGAAGATATGTGAGAAACTGGGCGTACCTATTACTATCTACTGAAAGTGGCAGAGACTCTCTGCCCAGCTACTAGATTTGCCTTGACCACAAACAGATCATCTCTTCTTTAATTGATCTCTTTTCTTTCACTCATACACCTTCCACTAGGTACCTATCACAAAATAATACTGTAAGAGACAATGATGGCTTCTGGAATTAAAGGAATTAAAGGCAGCTCTATCATTTACTAGCTTTGTTATTTTAGGAAAGTTAATTAAATTCTTTGTGTCCCCAGTCCTTCCATAAGTTGCTAATTATAGGCTAGACACCATACTATTATAGGGAAGGTTAAATAAATTAACATAAAACACTTAGAGCCTGCCATATAGTAAATGCTCAATAATGTAAATCACTGTAAATTGTATGTATTATTATCTAAGAACAATGAAGAATACAATGGAATAAATGAGCACTGTTTTTCAATAGTTACTGGGAAGGACAGTTTTATGGTGAAATTATAAAATAATAATTACTGAGATAATTATGAAGAATACCAACGATGTCATGCTCATAGTAGCTTCTCAATAAATGAAAAACATAGGAAACAGTCTGAAAAATATTTTCCAAGTCAATTCAAGGGACCTTGTAGAATACGGAAGTGAAGTAGTATCATTTTGGAAAAAAAAATGTGTAACCAGGAGAGGACATGAGGAATAAAATATGTAAGATGTAAGTGCTACTGCATCCATAATGAAGTGAGCAGTCACACCATAAAGCCAAGCATAAAGTGATGTCCATGGATACCTCACTAGCATGATGAGTTACACTTAGCAATAACTTTGCAATTGTTACCTCATTTCTCCAAGTAATGCCTTCTTTAGTTAGTATTAATAGTTTTGATGAGACTGTTTCAGTAACAAATTTCACATAGTTAGTGTAGGCAAACTTACATGTCAACAATGAAAAGAGGTATTAGAACCCAGGGTGATAAGAGCAGCAAGGAGGCAAATGAATCTCCCTTTCTCAAGGGAAAGTCTCTGATAGAGGTTTAATTTTTTGCCTCCTTTATTTCCCACATCTAAAATGAATATTCTTCCAGCACATGAATGCATTTCATAAGAGACACTTAAGTTTTCAACTTTAAGTATACAGAAGGAGAAAGAAGAGAAACTTGTTTAAAAAAATAATTTTGGAGAATAAATTTTTCTTTATGTACCACATTTTCATTCAAGCTGTGAATTGTCCCACCTGTTCCCTTCTTGATATTTTTTTAAGGTGAACTTTTCAGAACAATCCCACTGAGAGGAAATTGCTTTGCAAGCTAGGAAGATATTAATCTGTTTTCCCAGCATAGTGGGTGCATAAATCCTTTTTTATTGAAGAGGTGTTGTTAAAGTTCTATATATAAGACGACAGTACAGTATTGATTTTGGTAATACTAATACAAAAGTAGTATTTTCAGTTAAACATGTTAAATTCTTCCCATTTTCCTACCTTTACTCTTGCTTCTCCTCCAATGCAAAATGCGTAACTCCTCACTCATACTTCCCATCTAACAAATTCCTGGGTATCCTTCAGGCTCTAACACAGGTATCATTTCCTCTTGAAAAGTCTTCTTCAATTACCTCATCTCACTTCTTAAAAGATTATTAATTTACTTCTTCATATCCCCACATTTTTCACATTTTACTATAATTATTTATTAAATAAACTGTATCCACAAATAGCTGAGGGGTCTCACGAGGACATTCATTCATTCAACAAATATCGGTTGAGTGCCTGTTAGGTGCAAGGCCAAACGAAAATAATGGCTAGTAAAACAGACTACAGATACTTCCTCAGTAGGCTTAGGGCTGAACAAACTGACAAACATTTCACTACAAACAAAGATGAATTATGATAGTATAGAGCAATGGGATCAGGGATCTGGGAAATTCTTCCCGCCATCTCTAGGATGAGTAGGAATCACCTAGAGTGAGAAGAGAAAGGAGGAGGCAGAGGAAACAGATGTGCAAATACCATGACATGGCAGGAGGCTCAGCAGGTTGGAGGCTTTGAAGGAAGGTCCTGGTGCCCAGAGCAGGAGAGTAATGGGGAGGGTGGTTGACGAGGGCAGGAATACTGCTGATTTAGTCCTGGTACTTCCAGCAGCTAGCTAGATCAGGTGCTCAACAAATGCCAGTTGAATAAGTAAATGAGTAATAATAATAATTAGAGGGAGACTATGCACTAGCTTGCATTTTGAGGATTGTATTATTCCTATCTTGGGAAAATTAAAATCTTTACAAGGTAATTTGCTTCCCTTTACTAAAAACAGAAATATTTCTGCCTTGTTAAGACTTTCCCCTTTACATATATTTAAAAGTAATTTAAAGAGCTATAATTCAGCATTAAATACAGTATATAAAGTAATTATGATCAGCTAACTTGAAAAACATGCATCTTACGTACATCTGGCTCCAAAGGAAGTATTTATAATGTTTACAAAGTTTCACTGTGGATTCCAAAGGAATATGAATTGTATAATCTCTTTAGGAAGAAAAAATGATCGTCTTCCACACAGCCTTACCAAATGAATATCCAAAGAGGAAGCTTGGCCCTAAACTTTTTTTTTTTTTTTTTGTCTGCACTACTAAAGTCCCATAATACACACTGGCGAAGTAGAAGAGAACACCTGCCCTGGTTATCTCATTTAAAGACATCTCCCATCACACAAGAGATTCAGTCATGTGACAAAAATACCTAAAAATAAACTCTCAGAAGAAGATACATTCAAGAATCTAATACATAACTAACCCTCTACACTGAAAAAGCACTGAGAAAAGAGTGCTTTCTGGTTCCTATTCTGTTATTGACAAATTATACAACCTTGAACAAATCATTAACCTGATTAGGCCTCACTTTTCTTATTGTTTGGTAATGGATGTAAAATTAGGTAGTTTTTATAGTGCCTTCTAACAAAAAAATCATGGTCTGATGTTTTCTTCACATGTTTCTGAAATGTTATGAGATTATGAGAATAAAAACCTTATTAAAAAAACAGTAAGAGGGGCTCCTGGGTGGCTCAGTGGGTTAAAGCCTCTGCCTTCGGCTCAGGTCATGATCCCAGGGTCCTGGGATCGAGCCCCACATCGGGCTCTCTGCTTGGCAGGAGCTTGCTTCTCCTCTCTCTCTGCCTGCCTCTCTGCCTACTTGTGACCTCTGTCAAATAAATAAATAAAATCTTTATTAAAAACAAAACAAAACATTAAGAACCACGTTCAGTTTTCAGTTTTGGGGAAAGTCAATAAAGAACTGCCAAAACTTTAAACTCTGAATATTTTCTTTGAATGAGAAAAATCTTTCAATAAATAGAACACAGTTTGAGCCTTAGAGTGAGATCTCTCCTAAAATTTCATTAGCAGCATGGATATTTTAATTTAATTTATTTATTTATTTATTTATTTTTAAAAGATTTTATTTATTTATTTGACATAGAGAGAGATACAGTGAGAGAAGAAACACAAGCAGGGGGAGGAGTGGGAGAAGGAGAAGCAGACTCCCTGCTGAGCAGGGAGCCCGATGTGGGGCTCCATCCCAGGACCTCGGGATCATGACCTGAGCCGAAGGCAGATGCTTAACAACTGAGCCACCCAGGCACCCTGGATATTTTTATTTTAAGAAGAAACAAAGAACTTGAAAAAAATCCACCCACAGCAATAAAAATGGTAAAATATTTGACAACCGTGTTCAGGTCCAAAATGTTCAGCTACATTAAATGATGAGGATATAGAATGTTCCAATTTTCCCACTCTGTATTTCTTGGCTGTCTGACTTAATTTTGGATTAAAGTCCTTAAGAAAGCATTTAACTCCATTTTTAATTTTTTTTATTTTTTTAAAGATTTTATTTATTTATTTGACAGAGAGAGAGATCACAAGTACGCAGAGAGGCAGGCAGAGAGAGAGGAGGAAGCAGGCTCCCTGCCGAGTAGAGAGCCGGAAGCGGGGCTCAATCCCAGGACCCTGGGATCAGTAACCTGAGCCGAAGGCAGAGGCTTAACCCACTGAGCCACCCAGGCACCCCTAACTCCATTTTTAAATGTTAGGAACTGACCTCCTGTACCTACATTAAGAAATTTCTATTTATTTCTATCTACATCATGCCATTTTACCATCCAGCAGAGGAAATATCAAGCTCCTTTCTAGAAAGTGTACCACAAAATAATCAAAAGAACACTGGGTGGAGTCAGAAAACACGGGTTTATATCTTGTCATCGCCACTAGGAGGTTGTGGGGATTGAAAGAAGCCATCTAATCTTTCTATGTCTAACTTTCTCCAGCTGGGGAATGAGATAATACTTATTTTAGAACCATAAGACGTACAAAAAGTGCTGAAACACAACCAGCTATTCAAAATGCACTTATTTATTCACCTGTACATTCTGTCTGATAGCATTCATACGTACCCGACCCCAACACCTTATCTATAGTATGTCTCTCTGGAGCTAAGACTTTTGGTTTATGTTATGCTTACTTACTGTCCTACCCATAAGCCAGCATTACTAAATCCCACAGATGAAAACCTTTTCTGGATTGGTATTCAGAAATATTTCACTAACCTTTCCTAAGGCCCTAAAACTCTAGAGTATATGTTGACTACTCATTAGGTCAGGTTTTTTTATTCGTGCTGTCCTGGCTCTCCTTGTCTATCCTTTTGAAAATTGCTACAGTTCAGATTTTGAATCTTCAGTGCCCTCTTCAATGGCTTCTAATGTTATTTCTATTTTCTCTTAATCTAACAAATTTATCCATATGGTTTCCTCTTAACCTCGTAACTGTCTGCTATTTTCCTTCCCTCTAGCCATCAAATCATGTAACAGTGGAAACTTGTATTTATCCAAACTAACATTGGTATACTAAAAGACAGATAATGAACTATATTTTTTTTATTATTATGTAGAAAGGACTACATACTTTTAAAAATGTTGTTTTAGATGAATATTTGTAAGATACACAAATTTTATATTGTCTTGCCACCTTCTACAATCTATATATATATATGTGTGTGTGTGTGTGTATAGAGAGAGGGGGGTATTAAGCTCACAATCCTTAACTGAGATGATATTAAGAAAAGAGATGACTAATCCATTTGATTTAGCGTAAGTATGTATTTATTTATCAAGCATTTTCTATATACCTGTTATGTGACAAATAGCATATTAAACACCAAGGTTTCACAGATGAATACAAGAATGTGACCCATAACTTCATACAATAACCATAATGTTGGGCACCAGATATTTAAACACTCAACCATGGGTGCATATGATATGATAAATTAATAGAATGCACAAAATGCTTCAATGGCAAAAAAGACGGAATGACAACTTCATAGTGAAAAGAATCAAGGGAAGTAAGTGTCTCATGAAAAGTGCCTTCTGATTTGGGTCTTAAAAAATAATGACTTTGACAGAACAGAATAAAAGGGTGTATTCAGGTGGAAGAAGCAGAATGAGCAAAGGGATGGGAACATAAAAGTACATGATGTACTCAGATGTATTCGACGAATATCTCACGTCATCAGAAGAATTAGGATAATAGGTACCTGACAGAGAATAGCTGGGGAACAAAGGATGAGGCACACAATTCTAGTCTGAATTAAAACTAAATTTTACTAGTCCTCTAAGAATTTTGTATAAAACTGTAAAATTCTGATTTGAAATTCATCTTAATTTCAAAACATACAGACACACATACAAACACGTACACACACAAACAAAATACCTCAAGGGACCAGAAAAGAAATGAAGACACAGTAGCAAGCAGAAATGAAGCAACAGGCCTGATGGCCTCCAGATTCTGAAGTAAGCTTACACAGCCTACAATTGACTATTTTGGTATAACTGAGACCAAAAGTGCCCAACCTGAATTGGAAGATTGGAATAAGACTCTCTGCTTAAAATCATGGGTTGGATGAATGGTACTACCTTTGCACATGTAAGGGGCTAGGACAATACTGATGTGCTAACTTACATAAAGACTTACATAAAGCTCTATGCTAAAGAGAGACTGAAGAAAGACAACACAGACTTGAATCTCAGACATGGGTCAAGCCATCCCTCCTGTGGTTTCCACAGATACATCAACACAATATTACATGGGATTACTCCCAGAGCTACTAATATAAGACATGATCTAGATCAAGACACTAAGATCCATATTGAGGTAACCATGGAATTAATTGCTAGATGGGACAGGGAGACATCAAGAGTAAAGTAAATGTGCACATCAATCACTCAAGTTCAGAAATACACAAAATTTCTAAAAACAAACAAGGAAAAATTCACATTAAGAGAGCTCCAGTAATCAGGAACTCAATTTATTACAAAGTTAAAATAATAATCTGAAAATTTCCTTAAAGTTACTATGTTTATAACCCTCACAATAAAATAAAATGAATGGATACTGTCCCTTAAAAACAAAACAAAAATGTATGTATCAAAAATAAGAAAAATGAAAGAAAAATGATAGGATAATAAAAGAACCAAATAGAAATTTAGGAAGTAGAAAATTTTGTCACTAAAAAAGAAAATATCATAGCATACATTCTAGACAGGACATACTCAGAGAGAAATTTAGTGAATTATAATATGGCACTGGGAGTTCATATAAAATATAGTACAAAGTGACAGAGATTAACATTTATATTCTGGGATGAGGGAGTTTACACATCATTGTATAATGGATAATGGCAAGTCATCAAAAGGTTACTATTCAGGAAGTCATCAAAAGGTATACTATTCAGTGTCCTCAGACACTCAATTCTAGTGGCAATACACAGAATGAACAACAGGCTACTGTCACATTCCTGCCAAAGGATGATGAAGTAATGAACAAATAGGTGACAGAAAAAATGGAGAAACCCATTTTCCCCCAGCTATTCTCTGACTTCACTAAGTTAGTTTCCATATTTTAAACTATTATAGGAAAAAAAAAAAAAAACTTTAGTTTTCTCTCTGGCATCCCTCCCTGGCCTCAGATTCTTTCTCTATATTTATTCCTATCTACATTCTTTCCTTCCAATCTACCTAACACAGAGCCTTGTTATTATTTACTGCCCAGGGTATTACCCCTTTTTGAAATGAGTGGATGTTCCCCATTTTTTTAAAGATTTTATTTATTTATTTGACAGACAGAGATCACAAGTAGGCAGAGAGGCAGCCAGAGAGAGGAGGAAGGGAAGCAGGCTCCCCGCTGAGCAGAGAGCCTGATGCAGGGCTCAATCCCAGGACCCTGGGATCATGACCTGAGCCAAAGGCAGAGGCTTTAACCCACTGAGCCACCCAGGTGCCCCATCCCCCATTTGTTTTAAGCATGCCTGTCATACTCTTTTTCAGTAACTGTCAAATCAACACAGAATCCTGAAATATCGTAACAGCACTACCTTAAAGTCAAATGGATCTGGGTTCAAATCCTGTCTTTCATATTGATTAACTATGTAACAAGTGACAACTAATATGAGCCTCACTTTCTTAACCTGTATAAGTAGAATGAAAAACCCCTACTGCACAGAATTATGTAAGAACCAAGGACATTAGATATCCACAGAGTCTAGCAGAGTGTCTTGTAATACAATAAGTGCTCAATAAATGTTATGTCCTTATCCCCATTAACAACACCCAGCAAAAAATTTATTCTCTAACTTTCCTAAGAAAGAAAATACAATTCTTTCATTGTGTTTTACCTTTGTCTGTTTCTATATTTGGCTAAATTAATTTATTTGCACAACTATTTCCCTTACTAGTTTGTAAAATACTTTCAGAGCAGTGCCTGCTTTTCCTCTTCTCTGTATAACTCTATGTCTAGCACAGTACCCAAATTAACAGCAAAACTTTAATAAATGCTAGGTAAAAAAAATTAATGTAGCTACAGTCTAATTTATCTTCTACACACTGCCCCTAAATGCAACTATTTCTTCTTCACACTGCACAATATGGACTTTTAAAATTATCTGTATACTTCTCTTCCTCTTTTGTTCTTCTATCATTCCCTCCAGTTTCTTCTTTTTGGCAAAAATATATCCAATATACCTCTTCCACCAGTATTACTTACTATGTTCCTTAGACCTATCCTATCCCTGAACTCAATCAAAAAAGGAAAGAAAAAGGATATATCATATCCAATAACATATTCCTTTCCCTAGCATAGTTTCTCATGCATAGTAGGAGCTCAAATTTGTTGAACTGACTTGAATAATCTTGCTTTTAACTAAAAGGTTTTTGCATAGGAGCAGAATACATCATATAAAAGGTAATGCATATTTTAAGTTATTATGATTTATTAATTTGGCTACTTTATTTCAAGGAATTTGGAATGAGAACTTTCAATAGGATGTTAAGGTCTTCAATAATTATCCAAATATCTATTATGAATCTTATTTTCTCTAGAAGTAAAGATTCATACCAGTCTAATTACCATGCATTTATCATGTGCGAAAACATCTTCAAGGATTTGACATTTTTCTAGTCAGTTCATAATTGTTTGTATGAGTATCTATTACATATTTCATCAATTTAAAATGAACATAAAATAAGATATAATCATCATGTTAAAAAATAAAAGGACAACACTGCTGACAACCTTTTCAGGTTAGATAGAAAGCATGAGAAGGGGGGAGAGGAAGAAGAATGGGAAACTGGAAAGAAGAGGTCATAAAACAGAAGAAAAAAAAGGAAAAAAGAATAGAATAAGAAAAAAAGGGGTGAATATGAAAATAAAAAGCAACAGTGAATCAAGAAAGAAGAGTACAGAAATAAAGAAAAGAAAATAATGAGAAAATTAGAGAATAGAGAAAGGAAACAAAAATCTTACAAAGATATATCTTATACTTAAATGTACAAGATTCTAGCATGACATGAATCCAAGAAGTGATTCTTTTGAAAAGATAAATAAAATTGATAAACTCTTAGCCAGAGTCATCAAGAAAATCTTTTTAATGAATAAAATAAATAAAATCAGAAACAAAAGAGAAGTAACAACTGATACCACAGAAATATAAAGGATTATAAGAGAATACTATTAAAAATATATGACAACAACTTGGACAACCTAAAGAAATGGATACATTTCTAGAACAACAATCTTCTAAAACTGAATCAGGAAGAAATAGAAAATCTGAACAGACTGACTATGAGTAACAAAATTGAATCAATAATAAAAAAAATTCCTAAAAATAAAAATGTAGGACCAGATGGACTCACAGGTGAATTCTACAAAGTTTTAAAGAAGAGTTAATGCCTATTCTCCTCCTACTACTGCAAAACATAGAAGAGGGAAGAAAGATTCCAAAAACATTTACTAGGCCAGCATTACTCTGATACCAAAACAAGACAAAGACACACCAAAAAAGAGAACTATAGGCCAACATCCCTATGAACACAGAGTCAAAAATCCTCAACAAATATTAGCAAACTACATTTAACAATGCAGTACAAGGAACATTCACCTGGATCAAGTAGGGTTTATTCCAGGGATGCAAGTTTGGTTTAATATTTGCAAATCAACATGATAAAAATGAAGGGTAAAAATCCTATGATCATCTCAACAGATTCAGAAAAAGCATCTGACAAAATTCTATGTTTTCATGATAAAAACTCTCAACAAACTGGGTTTGGAAGGATATACCTCACATAATAAGAGCCATATATGAAAAACCCAGAGCTAATATTATACTTGATGAAAAAAAGAGCTTTTCTGTTAGGATTAGGAACAAGATAGCAATGTCCACTCTCACCACTTTTATTCAACATAAGACTGGAAATCCTAGCCATAACAACCATACAAAAAAAGAAATAAGAAGAATCCATATTGGTAAAGAAGAAGATAAAAGGTCACTATTTGCAGACAACACGACATTGTACATAGAAAATCCTAAAGAGTCTACCAAAAATCAAACAACAAACAAAACAAAACCCTGCTAGAAGTATTAAATTAATTCAGTGAAGTTGCAGGATACAAAATTAATACACAGAAACCAGTAGTTTTTCCATACACTAATGATGAAGTAGCAGAAAGAGAAATTAAGAAAACAATCCCATTAACAAGTGCACAAAAAAGGATAAAAACATAGGAATAAGTTCAATCTAGAGGGTGAAAGATTTCTGCTCTGAAAACTATAAAACACTGATAAAACCAACTGAAAACAATACAAACAAATGGAAAGCTATTCTATGATAATGGGCTAGAAGAATTAGTATTGTTAAAATGACCATACTACCCAAAGCAATCTACAAAGTCAATGCAATCCTTACCCAAATACGAATAGAATTTTTCACAAAACTAGAACAAATAATCCTAAAATTTGTATGGAACAAGAAAAAGATTTCCAACAGCTAAGACAATCTTAGAAAAAAAAATAAATAAAGCAGGAGGTATCACAATTCTTGATTTCAAGATATACTACAAAGCTGTAGTAATTAGGTGGCACAAAAACAGACAAATAGATCAATGGAAGAGAACAAATTGCCCAGAAAACAAACAAACAAGCAAACAAAAACAAAAAACAAAAAACAAAAACCCTCATGCTTATATGGTCAATTAATCTATGAAAAAGGAGGTGAGAATATACAATGGGAAAAAGACAGTCTTTTTAATAAATGAGGCTGGGAAAATTGGACAGCTACATGCAAAGGAAGGAAACTGGACCACTTTCTTATACCAAAGTGAAAATAAACTCAAAATGGATTAAAGACCTAAATGTGAAACCTGAAACCATAAAAATACTAGAAGAGAGCACAGGCAGTAATTAATGTCTCTGAAACTAGCCATAGCAACATTTTTCTAGATCGGACTTCAAAAGCAAAGGAAACAAAAGTAAAAACAAAATCTTGGGACTACATCAAAATATAAAAGCTTTTGCACACAAAAACAAACAAACAAACAAAAAAACTCAAAAAACAAAAAAACAACCATCAACAAACCAGAAAGGCAACCTACTAAATGGGAGAAGATATTTGCAAATGATATATCTGGTAAGGAGTTAATATCCAAAATATATAAAGTACTTAATACAACTCAACAATAAAGAACCCCAATAACTCAATTAAATCTTGAGCAGAGAACAAGAACAGATATTTTTCCAAAGAAGAAATACAGATAGCCCACAGACACATGACAAGCTGCTCAATATCACTGACCATTAGGGAAATAAAAATAAAAAACACAATGAAATATCACCTCACGCCAGTTAAAATGGCTAATATAAAAAAGACAAGAAATAAAAGTGCTGGTAAAAATGCAGAGAAAAAGGAAACTTTTTGTGGTTGTAATGTAAATTTGCAATGTAAATTTGGTTGTTGGGAATGTAAATTGGCACCGTCACCATGGAAAACCGGATGAAGTTTTCTCTAAAAAATAAAAATAGAATTACTATTTTGATCCATGGGATGCTTGGTGGCTCAGTTGGTGGCTCAGACCCAGGTCTGATTCTTGATTTCAGCTCAGGTCATGATCTTAGGGTTGTGAGATCAAGCCCTGCATTCTCAATCAATCTCAATCTCTCTCTCTCTCTCTCTCTCTCTCTCTTTCTCTCCCTCCTTCTGCCCCTCCTTACCTCCCCACTCCTAAGAAAATACCATATGATCCAATGAGTCCACTACTGGGTATTTACCTAGGGAAAACAAAAATACTAACTTGAAAAGATATATATGCACCCCTATGTTTATTGTAGCACTATTTATAATAACCAAGATAGGGAGGCAACCTATTAATAGACAAATGGACTTAAAAAATGAAGTGTACACACATACACACGAATATTATGCAGCCATAAAAAAGGATAAGCTCATGCCATTTGAGATAACATGGGTGGACCTAGAAGATATTATGCCAAGTGAAATAAGACAAAGAAAGACAAATATCATAGGATTTTAACTCTTAAGTCGAATCTTAAGAAATGAATAAACAAATAAAAATCAGAATCAGAACTACACATATGGAGAACAAACTTATGGTTACCAAAGGGGACAGGAGTGGGGTTTGGGCAAAATGGGTGAAGGGCAGGGGGAGATACAAGTCTCCAGTCATGGAATGAGCAACTCATGGGAATAAAAAGCAAAGAATAAGGAATACAGTCAACGATACTATAACAGTGATGTAAAGGGACAGATGGTAGTTATACTTGTGGTGAACATGGAACAATATTTTAAACTTTAAACTTTAAACTCAAATCACTAGGTTGTATACCTGAAACTGATGTAACATTGTTTGTTAACAATTCTCAAATAGAGGGGGAGAGAGAGAGAGAAACAGAGAAAGAAAGAAAGGAAAAAAGGAAGAAAAAGAAAAAGAAAAGAGAGAGAGACTATTTTTCGTAAGAATAACTACTTATTTTATTTTGACTTACAATGCTGGCTTATGAATATGAATATCTTATCTTTTATGTGAAAGATTTATTTTATAAGTTTATTATACAGTGTCCTCTATTCTTATAGACTGAAAATTTTTTGAGAGCAATATAAATTCTAATTCATTATAGTCACATTCTTTGTACAGTGCCCAACAGTTTACACATTCAACAAATGTTGGTTGAATGAACGAATGAATGGATGGATGAATAAATGAAAAATCAATGAGATGTTATGTCTTACATGTACTTTGACTAATTTGTGTGTGACACATTTGTGTCTGCTTCTTCAGCTTAGCTTACCAACCAAGCCAATCTTCTCTACATATTCATCTTATAATGATATTCCCCTGTCCAGAAACATTAAAAAGAATCATCCTTGGGGCACCTGAGTGGCTCGTTCAATTAAACATCAGACTCTTGACTTCAGCTCAGGTCATTATCTCCAGGTCATGAGATGGAGCCTGTGTCAGGCTCCCTGCTCAGTGGGGAGTCTGCTTGGAACTTTCTTACTCCCTCTGCTCCTCCCCACCATGCACGCACACACACTCTCACTCTCTCTCTCTCTCTAAAATAAATAAATCTTTTTTAAAAAAAGAATAATCCTTTCTAAAGTTTAACAGTTTAAATGCTTTGTTTCTTACCATTCACAAATTAAAATGTTCTCTAATACTTAACTTTCACTCTGATGAGATTCTCTGCTTTTTGTTTCAAGTACTGTATCTGTCATTAAACTTGGTATGGGTGATCTTTATAGAGTTTGCAGGAAGAAAATGCTTTTTCAGTTTATGTTTCACTGCTTGAGTATTTAACATATGTCAGCAAAGTGTTTTCAGAAATTTGTGCTTAATACATTTCTATGGGCTTTGGCTACAGATAGGCCATTAGGCCACTATAATCATAGCCCATTACACTAAGGCAGAATATATAAGTGATGCAATGTGCAAGCTTAGAGGACACACAACCAACTGTGGAGCTCTAGCAGTCAATATCATGTATTTACCTGAAGAATTCCAAATTCTATCTCTGCTCAACAGCTCACACCTCTCATGTGGGCTGTGACATGATCAGTTCTAGTCTTAGGGAGGTACTGACAACTGGTGAGAAAAATGGATATGATTAATCAATATATTATTCTAAACCAATGAGCTAAAAGGGGTTTGTTATGTGACAGCAGCTATTTGATAGAAAAACTGTGCCTAGAAATATAGTGCTATCATAACAAATATCTAAAATTATGTGTCACTGGCTCTATAATAAGGTGTTGGGCAGAAGTTGGTAATTGGTGCAAAAGCTAGAAAAATAGCAAGTAAATTATTAGTAAAGTCTGGGAAAAGTCATGGGATTACTATGGAAAAATCATTAGTAGTCCTGGAAAAAATGGTGACCTGTGTTATGTAGCAGCAAATATAAAACTGTTTCTTATGGTAAATTTAAAACAAAATGATAAACCTAATGAATCTATGGACTTTGGCAAGATGAATTTTTGGGTGATATGTTCAGAATGTCAGTTGATTTTACTGCATATGATCAGGTATGTTGATAAAGAGTCAAGAAAAGCATTATCTATTTGGCAAGTTGAGAGGGTAGAGAAAGCAAGGAAAACTACACTGGAAAATAAAATTGTTTCTTGTCACTAGTTTGCCCAGCTGGCAAAAGATTTTCAAAGCAAAATGATGTCCAAGGACTCAGATCAAGGCTGTAGCTGTAAGGCCCTTTGCTAAGAGTTCTAAAAGAATGAAGTGGTGTCCAGTGGGAGCAGAAAAGAGAAGGATGGGAACATCTGGAAACCTTTAAGGTGTGGTCTCAAGGATGTCAAATACAAAACAGCAACAGGTTAAGTGCAGAAAGAGAAGCATTTCTCAGAAACGATTGTGATTTAGCTTTCACAGCAGATTAGACTATAACTAGAGAAAGCCCACAACATTTTATAGTAAGTTACATAGGTAAAAGCCACCAACTTATAATAAAAGTGGCTTAAATTGTTCAAATTGAAAAACATTCTGTGGGCCTCCAACTTTTTGTGGGCAGGAATAAGTTTAAGAAAACTACATATATGCCATAATGGACCATTTCTTCAGAAGTAGTCAAGAAGAGCAACAGACTAGGAAAGGTATCACAGAAAGCAGAGCAAAGAACCAGAGGGGGCCATGGGAAGCAATGGATTAGAAAGTTATTCCAGGGAGAAGAACCAAGAGCTAATCAAAGAACATTCCCTATTTTTGAAATTGATGGACTTGGTAATACTTTTCCAGCATAATTTTAGAATTACTATAAACCAGTGACTGCTTGGAGCCTCTCATTTTCCACCTTTTGGAGCTTCATCAGAGGAGTCACATCAGAACTTTATTCGTTTCTGAAACCCTGGAATGAACCTAATGCTAGCATGGGATGAGACCTCTGGCAGCACTGGGTAGGGGTTACCATTATTTTGCTTTTGAGACATATACGTTACTGAGGCCAGTAACTGTGGTTACTGTGGGCTCTAATAGACTGGTGACAAAAATGAGCCCATCTTTACCCCTTCCTGTATCTACACCCTTTTCAATGTGACTTTGAAGTCCTCTAATAAAAAAATTTAATTTAATTTAATTTAAAAATTAAGGGAAAAAAACAGTAGAGTCTATTTCCCTACTCTTTTAATTTAAGTTGATGCTGTGAATTGATGTGGCCAAGAGAATGTGGCAAAAGATATGTCAGTTGTGAACCTAGGCCTCAAGAGACCTTGCATGCACAATTATGCTCCCTCTCTTAGAAACCTGCCACTCCTATTTAAACAACTCCTAACTAGCCCAATGGAGCTAGTATAGGAGTAACCACAGGGAGGAGAGACGGTGATAAAAATCCCAGGCCACCCTATAGGCAGCCAACCTTAAGCATGTGAAAGAGTTTAGTCAAGATCATCTTGACTGCACAACTTAGCCCTAACAGGATGCATAGGTATGTTCGTGAAAAATAATAAACGCTATTGTTTTAACCACTGTTTAACCACTGGCTTGTCGTGCAGTAATAGCTAACTGATACAACCATAAATCTCTACAAATTTCAATAGCAAACTAAATGACAACCAAATCTTCAACAACTCTAGAATTAATATCAATAGTCTTCTCTTTACGTAGGGCCAGAACCAGATGATCATTTTAGATTCTTTCTAGTTGGGACTTTGCTTTTCCTGCCAATGCACCAAGGAGAAGATGAGATTTGACAAAGTTAAGAGAAAACCCACTATTTACAACAGAAAACTCTCTGATTTTTACTTAAATGTTCCATGAATAAGTTCATAATGGCTTGATTTAAAAAGGAGATAACCCAGAGAACGAGTGATTAGTTCCTTGTAAGTTTCTGGAATGTGAAAAGTACTCTCTCAAATATGTACATATATCTCTAACTATGGAATTTCTTGAGCAAACAGCCTTTCGTGTTCAAAAAAAATCTAGATTTTTAATGCAAGGAGACATATAATCTATAGTTTTCTAAAATCTGCTATATACCGATGTGCGTATTCAACATAATAATAATAATAATAAATTACTATAATGAAGCTATGAGCCTGGGAATCAGAAAACATGTACTTTTGTCTTAAATGTGCTCTTATCAGCATTTATCTCAATGTTAACTGATTCTAAATGTTCTTTTTGTGTAAGCATTGCCAAACATCTTTCTATAGGCAAGAATTTCACACAAATAGAGACTGACAGTAAAAGAAATTCATTCATCCTTTTTATTCGCATTTTCAAAGACACATTAAGATCTGTGATGATAATATAAAAATTTCAAGTATCCTTTCACATTCTAAACTTACTTTCTTTGTAGTTCAGATAGTTGAGCAGTTATTGTCATATAAAAATTGGAATAATTCAATTATAAGCTAAACTCCTGCTACAAGAGGAATAATGCTCAATATTTTTTGCTGTAAGTAAAACTACTTTTTATGCATGCAGGACTGTCAAAATCACAAATATTTACTTCAAAATGCATCTTTTCGGGATGCCTGGATGGTGCAATTGGGTAGGTGTCTTGATTTCGGCTACTCTTGATTTCGGCTCAGGTTGTGATGTCAGGGTCCTGAAAGCTGGCCCAGTGTCAGGCTCCTCACTCAGCAGAGTGTCTGCGTGGGATTCTCTCTCTCCTTCTCTCTCTGCCCACACCTCTGTGCTTGTTCTCTCTCAAATAAATAAATAAATCTTTTAAAAAATGAAAATAATAAAAATACTTTAAAAAAATGTATCTTTCCTCATGAGAAAACTCCCTATCAGTCTACCACTTAAGAGAAGATTAAATGAGAGTGCATTCAAATATAGCCAAATCATGACATAAGATACAATATGACAAATACAAATATTTGTCATATTATAGCAATAAAAGAGATGGGAAATAAGATTATATTTATAATATTAACCCTAACATATCACATAATCCTTCCAAATAAAAAATAGAAAGCAATACCTTTTAAAAGTGAAAACTCTATTCAGTTTTCATATGAAATTACAAAAAAAAAATTTACTAAGGTATACCTTAGAGAGGGCTTTCTATAGCTATTCATCTCTCTATTGAAAGAATGTCCCAGATTCTTACAAATGGTCTAGAAATTACTGGTCTTGCCATGCTTTCCATTTACTAGCACAATTCTGCAGGAATGGAAAATTTTGGGGGGAAGGAATGAAGTTTTCTCTGATATAACAATTTTCATGCTCAAAGAATACAAGAGCTCCATACAATTATACACATTTTTCTAAAGCAATGGAATGGCAATTTTCAACTAAGTTGTAATAGGTTTCTTTACCTTAAAAAACCTCAACTTTTTGAACATTCTTCATGCATCGAATAATCTCCATAATATATCTGAATTATAAAAGAACACTCAACATATGTAAAACATTTGTTATTAAGTATTGATGTGCTAGTTTTAAACAATTATGGGACAATTATGAATGCTAAATCATTCCATTTTTTTTAGTAGAAAAAATTGTTTTTTTAATGTTTTTTAAAAACATTTTTCAAAGTGTGGGATAAGATCTCAAAACTAGCTCTCAAAATATTCTGTGGAAAACACTTTGAAGTCAAATGTGAACTTAGTTCAGATATGTTTCTTAGCCATAAAAATATAAATACATGTATTCTCAAATTTCTGCAACATATTAACTGCATATTCCAAATGGGACAGAGCTTAAAGATATGTAAAGCCTGATTTTTCTCCATAACTTATAAGGACACAGTGTCCAGGGAAATAAAACAGAAAATAGAAGACATTAGGAAGAACTCTGGAGTTTCCATTTGGGGTGGAAGTAGAGGCTGGGAAGGACATAATATATCAGTAAACAAGTTAATGATCACTATGATTTTAGCTCCTGATAACTGCTTCAAAATAAACAAAAAACAGTGATTGATTAATAGGAGGAGGTATCATTTAGATTACATAACTGGGACTTCCTTTAGGAGTTCAACATTTGAACTAAGCCTGAATGATATTAAAAAGCCAGGCACCAGAAGATCTTGTGGGGGCAGAGCATTTTGGCAGGAGGAAATGTACATGCAGAGGGTTACTGCTCATGAACACATCATGCTGTACTTCTATAACTAAACGGCAAGCTGCCCGAGTTCAGAGATCATACACCCTAGTTATTTTTAGATGAACATATTATCAGTATGACTCTACATTCCCAACAGTTGATTAATAAAAGTCTATTAGTTAATGAAAAAACACATTTGTTTTATAGGACTATAATATATGAGTATGCATATTGACTTTAGCTATTAGGAAAAGATAAAATGTTATGATTTAAGTTATATAAACAAGTAAATTAGTAAAATAATTCAGTAACAAAACCCAGTCTTAAAAAAAATAAAACTTTTGCATGTATTTTTTTCTATAAGTATGAACATTTTCCAAGTTAAAATATAAAATTATATGCATTTGCATAATTAATATTGTACATGTCAACAAAAAGACACTGACTGGAATTTGAAGGTAACTGTAGTGGCTAACACCTTATACGAGAAAATACTGTTTTGAGTAACTAAGACAGACATTATGTTTGTATGAGAGCTTTCTGACAGAGGCCCAAATTATAGTATGGTTTGAAAAGAAATATTTTATGTGACATCATATTCCCTTATATCTGACTGAAAACAGATAAATGGTGTTAGTCTCCATTAAAACTAGCTATAGGTACTACATTTAGAGATTAAGAATGCCTCCAATTTCCCTTACCAAAACGATAAATAAGCAGTACATTACCTCTAAGATTTTCTAAATACCAATAATGCTCATATATATTGAATAAGGTAAGGAAAATGATAGCTTATGTGCTTGATGACATAGTCTCACCATTTTAAACAATATACTTTCATTTTACCTCACAAAATGCTTTCCAATATTATGCAGTATTAACTGCCACATGATCCTTTCTTATCCTCAATTTCTATTTATTAATAAGAAGAAAGCTTACAAAACCAAATATAAAAATAAGTAAAAGGTAAATATTTTTATATATTCCTTTTGTATTCTTCATACTACTTTGCAAAAAAATAAATAATAAATATTTATTAACCAATGCTCTCCAGTCTTTCTACCCAATGGCGTTCTTCCAAATTGTTTCTACTCCACTCACTGTCACACTTCCTAATTCTCATCAGTGGATATAAAGAAATGGGGGGAAAAGAGAAGACTTTCTCAAGAGCCCTCTATATGCAATAAATACAAGAAATTGACATGTCTACACCACCTTCCCAGATGCTGTATAAAGTCCTGGGGATACAGCAGTGGACAAGATGAATCCACATCTGACCTTACACAAACCAGAAATTGTACCTCCTGCCTCCTAATAGAAGATAAATTAATTATACAGCTTGCTAAATTAATAACATTAATTTATTATTATTATTAATAAAATTATTATATATATGTTATATATATTATATATGTAATATAATATATATTAATATAAATTAATAACAGCATTCTACCTCTTGTGTGCAGAAAACCAAAATGAAGCTACTTGAATTTGGAGAACTCTATGGTGATCTTCAAAAGAATGATTTTAATAGAGTGTTTTAGAAGCATAAGTATAATTTCAGTGCTAAGAAGTATTTGATAAAGAATTAGATACAGAGTTTCCACATGCAGATTTGTTCAAAACAGTCTGCCTTGTGAAAGAAAGATTAGACAGTAACTAGGGAGGACAGCAATGTCAAGCTAAAGCATTTCCCTTATAAGTATATCACACATAATTTTGGATGGAGGAGAACTGGCAAGCAGAGGAGAAAGGGGAATTGATGGTAAGAACAAAAAAAAGCATCTGTATGAGGACAAAGATGGGGGGGAGGGGCTGCTAAAACTATGAATGCAAGGTGAAATAAGTAAAGTCAAAATAGAAGTATTTATTCTACTACAGGCATAAGAAAGGATGAGAAGACAGGTTTTCTGAAGAGCATGGAAGCTCTCTGAATAGGGGAGCTCTGTAAAGATGATTTTTCAGGACCTGGGAATGAGACTCACTTAGAGAATAAACTTACTTCTCCTAAAAGAATAGAAAATCAATAATCTAGGGGCACCTGGGTGCCTCGGTCGGTTAAGCGTCCAACTCTTGATTTTAGCTCAGGTCATCCTCTTGGGCTGGTAAGATGGAGCCCCGTGTCAGGCTTCAAGCTGGGCACTAAGCCTGCTTAAGATTCTCTCTCCCAGGACGCCTGGGTGGCTCAGTTGGTTGAGCGGCTGCCTTCGGCTCAGGTCATGGTCCCAGCATCCTGGAATCGAGTCCCATATCAGGCTCCTTGCTCAGCAGGGAGCCTGCTTCTCCCTCTGCCTCTGGTTACCTGTGCTCTCTCTCTCTCTCTCTTTCTCTGACAAATAAATAAATAAAATCTTAAAAAAAAAAAAAGATTCTCTCTCCCCCTCTCCCTCTGCCCCTCCCTGCCCTCTTTGAAAAAACAAACAAACAAAAAAAACCCAAAAAACAGTAATCTAATTAACTAGCTAAGAAATTTAAAGATTTTTTTTTTTTTTAATTCATAAGAGACAGGGAGAGAGAGGCAGAGGCAGAGAGAGCAGAAGGCTCCCCGCTGAACAGGGAGCCCAATGCAGAACTCGATCCCAGGACCCTGGGATCATGACCTGAGCTGAAGACAGATGCTTAAGCATCTGAGTCACCCAGGTGCCCCAAGAGCCAAGAAGTTTAAATCAGTTTTTTTTTTTTTTATTAACTTTTAAATTCCAAAGCAATAAAATAAAAGGTTTTACTCTATCTCAAACAATCCTTGTAGAATATATATTTGAGTTTTTACCACATACCAAACACCCTGCTAGGTTCTTTAATACAGCAACTTTTGTGTTCCTACACCTAGCCTGGGAAGCTGATAAAATTATTAACTCATTTAACACATGGGGCAACTGAGCCAGCAAGTGGTGGAATCTAAACTGGAATTCAGATCTTAATGATGAATATATAATTATAATTATAGTTACTATATTTTAGTACAGCATGATAATTATATTATTAATTAAATTAAATTAAGCAGATTGTAATTACGAACATATAATTTCTTTTGAACTTATTTTCATAAGACACATTAAGAAATAAATAAATAAAATAGAGGACTTGAAACTTTAAACCTTAGTGTTTTTGTCCTAAAAGTAATATGGTTTTTATAGGCAATTTTATTTTTTATTATTTATTTTTTTTTTTTTAAGATTTTATTTCTCTCTTGGACAGAATGAGACACAGGGAGAGAGGGAACACAAGCAGGGGGAATGGGAGAGGAAAAAGCAGGCTTCCCACCTAGCAGGGAGTCTGATGCTGGGCTTGATTCCAAGATCCCAGGATCATGATCTGAGCCGAAGGCAGGGGCTTAATGATTGAGCCACCCAGGAGCCTTTATAGGCAATTTTAAAGCATTTTTTCCTTTTTTTTTTTTTTTTTGTTAATTTTTGTATCTTTTTCCCCTCCCTAACTCTCCATTGTTACATATAGGGTAACACTCTAATTCACTGACTTGATATAATTCATGCACATTTTCTAATTTGTTTATATTTTCCTAAAATACTCAGATTTTAAAATATAGGAGTCTAGAGTTCTATAAAGTTATAATAATTTTTCTGAGTCTATGGATACATTCCATGATATCCTTGTTCTTAACTATTCTGAATTTATATTTTATATCATTTAGTTTTATCCATTTATCCATTTGGTTTGCTCTAGGTAAATAATTGACTTGTCTTTTCAAAGAATCAGCTCCTAGATGGAATTATCATTGAAAAAAAATTTTGATAACTAATTTTTATTGACTTGCCTACTGCTATCATACTGCCCCCTATTATTGGATTTCTATCAAGACAGCATTCCAATTCTAATGGCTTTCTCATTATATCACTGCAATGTTCATTGGTATATAACATGTTTCTTTAATTTTTTTTGTCTCCCCAATGTTTTACAGGGCACATATTCTGCTTTTAATTTTTCTAATTGTTTTCTTTGTAAGCATGAATCAACATATTTTTCTCATGGTCAGAATATTTGACTTTGATGCAAGAAATTTAGTACATATTTACTTGCCTCATTCCCTACTCCATAATTATTCATTCTTCATTATTATAGTCTAGGGTTTTATATGTAGATTATCATCATTATACTGACATGCTTACATTACAGTCTATTCTTTAAAGAATATTTGGGGGGAAAAAAGGTATTTGTCTTTTACATTGTTTCATACAAAGGATATTTTAAATACCACTTTTGATATCTCAATTTTTTTCATTCCATTGAAAAATATTTTCCAATTTTTTTCCTAATAGATTAGACGAATGGTATGTTTTCTGAACACTTAAGTGTCTACAAAAATCTTTCTATCTTCCTCATACATAAACATCTTGGCTGTATATAAAACTACAAAGATCACAATATATCTTTCCTTTAAAATTCTACAGATAGAATTTCTCCATTGTCCTCTGACATATGGAACTGAAAAGATGTATGAAGCTAGCTGATTTAAGATCAATTTATTTCTTTAGCTTGGATATTGGCAGAAATTTTCTTAATTATTGTAACAACAATTTGACAATAGTAAAACAAAAAGAAATTGCTTCAAGCTACATATTTAAGTAAAGAAAATATTCTTCTATTATGTCTTTCATTATTGTTTCAGTCCACTTATTTTGTTTTCTTTTGGGGGCAAATCTATTTGTTTCCCTACTCTCTACTCCCTTAACTCTTTGTTTTTACTCAAAGAGATTACCATCCTATTACATGTTTTATATCCCTATGTTCCCATCTTTAGAATCTGTCTCCATCCATAGGCTGTCAGCTCTCTGAAAGCAGGTACAATTTTTGCTTTGTTCATTCCTGTGTCCCTAGAGAACTGAATTAAATCTAGTATAGACAGATATAAATATTTTCTGAATAAATCACTGAAAGCATATAATAGGTCATCATTTTGTTCTTAAAATTGATTTTATCTCACACTATTTTACACTTTATCATTTTCATCTGCAGTGTTAAAAGCTGATCAAATTTCTTCTTCTCATCACTTATTTAGCCCTAATTCTACCTATTATTGCCTTCAAAGTGGGGTTTATTTGTTTTCAGATTCTTAGCAATTCTGTCTTACCTCTTTCCCTTGCCTTATTTCAACCTGTATTTTGCCTTTTTTTTCCCCCCAAAGAAGTCATGCCTTCCTGACCATGCTGAGGTCCCAAACTTCTGCTAAGGTAAGTGCATGTCTATGTACTTACTGTAAAGATTAAAAAAAAAAATATGTTCCAGGATATCAGAAGATAATGCATAACTGTTAAAAGCACAGTACATGTCTATGTACTTACTGTAAAGATTTTTTAAAAAAATATGTTCCAGGATATCAGAAGATGATGCATAACTGTTAAAAGCACTGCTACCAGGGTTCATCTGCTTCACATGACCAAACCTTTATCTTGGACCTACCTTTCAAGGGAAGGTCCTAAGACTTGATTAATTTTACCAGATTTGTAGTCTGATTTCTTTAGGATTTTCAAGACTTGCCTGTATGTAGAAAGAGGAAGGAGGAATGGTAGGGATAGGAACAAGAGTGGATTGTGTTTCATGTGGTTATAGAAAGGTACAAAGGAACTGATACTCCTTAACACAGGTGTGAGGTTAACAAAAAATGTGTATGAGCAGCAAAGTAATTTCTTCCCTCAGTCCCGGGAAGTCTTTATGATATAAAATCTGAGGCACAGCAAAAAGATGAAACCTGATGAAAGTTTTCTTAGGAGATTCCTTTTGATGTACACGTAGTACATATTTCTTCAAGACTACTAGATCATCCATCAGACTTAGTTGTCACTGTTTTTGGAAGATATGACATTTTTGGTGTATCTCCTTAAGAATTCACAAAGGCTAGAAAAACCTGCATGTATGAATTTGAAATAAGGCAATATTCAAGTTTTTTGACAGATATTATATACTTTTAAGGATATTATCTAAAGTGCCATGTAAAGGATATTATTTACCATGATTAATTCACTAATAACTACAATTTTAATTGTAGTTAATAATTTACTTATATGTAAGTAAATTAATAATTTACTTATATGTATATCTTTCTTAATACTTAATAATTACTTATTATTAAATAAGTAACTAATTATTACTTATATTATCAATTAATAGTATTGATAATTAATACTAATAGTATTAGTATTTTAAGAATTACTTATATGTATATCTTTCTTTCCTGGTACTCATTATTTACCACCTAATAGTTGGTCATGAATATCCAAAATGATTCATTTACTCAGATTATTTAAAACATTAATCATAATTATTCAAGACTGCAAAGGTAGTTAATGGCAGAACTGAGGCTAAAATACAGGTTTTCCAATTTCTTTTCTAGTTTTATTTTACTAGCCAAATGGGATGGCATTTAAGGACAGAGATTGTATGTCCTAGTAACCTCCCTCATGCTCATAACATTGGTAGGGAGTGACAAATGCTTAAGCACTGATATATAATTGCTGGTGAGCAAGACTTGTTTTTGTGTTTCTATTATTCTAGCTTGGCTGCATGATTAAGTAGTAATTATGCACCATATCATAATAATGTGACAAATAAATGTGACAAACCTCAAATTCTTATCACAAATTAAGGTCACATCAGAAAATATTTGAAATAAATAGGATTAGTTTCAGTGGTTCTAATAGTAATTAACAAAATATCTCAAAGTTTAGTAAGCATATCAACAACATCATCTAATTTAAACTTTCAGTGGCATTATTTGGGAAGCATTATTACTATCTCCAAATTACTAATAAGAAGAAAAATCTCAGAGGCAAAGTAACAGGCTCAATGTCTCAAAGCTAATGAGTGGGAAGGCAGGAAATTAAACTTAGTCCATTTCATTAAAAAGCTTAAATTCTTTCTATCACTTCTCTACAGACAAATGCCATTTATTAAACATGTCCTAAAAATCCTGTATTCATCATCACTGCAATGAAAATTATGATTACACTTCACATACAAAATGACTGTACCCTAAAATTTATATTTTTAAAACATGTTAACTTAGTTATCACTTCTCAGTAAAACATGTCAATGATTATAGCAGAAAGTATTCATTTTCACTGCTATGCAACTGTGTATTGGCATAAATGCAATGAAGGAGAAGTTGCCCTTTATATAGCACTGAATAATTACTAAATCTATTCCCTAACAATCTTTGGAGTTAGTAATTGTAAAATTCAAGAGCAGTATCTTTGATAATTTTCCATATATTCTCTAAGAAATAGCTTCTCAATTTTCCTCAAAAAAAAAAAAAAAACACACACACTTAGGTACAGTGAAATTTTATGCACAGCTCAACATTGGCTAAAGAGCCACTTGGTGCAACAAGCATTCTTTCTATACTGATGGTTATCATTGAAACATACTGCCACCTTATGACAATTCTTTTTATATCTTAATGTTCAGAAAAACATGTCTTAAAAATAGACTCCCACCAGGAATATGACCATGAAGTATAGAAATTATCTGACTTAAAAATAAACAAAATTACTAGCTCTACTGAAAGCAGCCTGAAAGAAATATAATTCATTTAAGAGAATATTTTTTTAGATTTTTGAGTAACACAATGATTTTTATGACATGATATAAGCATTTTTAAAACCCAAGAGGCCAGGATATAACTGATAATATGCTGCCTATGAAACGGAAATTTTGAGTCTATTTTCCAGTTACAGTTCTAGAAATTGTATCAAAAGTGTTTGCCCCTTATTGGATCTATAATATTGCATACACATACTCATAAGATTAAAAATGCAATGGTTCAGAATGCAAGAAAGTATAGGGAAAAGAGACACTAAAGAAAAAATTGTATATCTGAATAGATTCATTATTATGTGAAATTTACAATAAACTCAATTAAATACCACTTAAAAAATATTACTACTTACTAGTACTACAACATAAAGTACCTATTTACATAGAACCCTCTTTTTGAGTGTCCACAGTAGAAATTTTTATTGTACCAGAAAACATGAAACTTTTACCCAGTAGTTGGTTTATTTTTCTCTATGGATTCAGTGATTCATGCTTGTAATGGGTTCTGTTTCCCGTTTTGTATTAGCTGTTAAGGTACTTATAGACGAATTTATAGTTCATATCTATCAAGTATATAGGAAGTTATTGTATGTATTTTGTATTCTGCTATCACTCTTGGCTACATCTTATTTTTCTGCATTATATCCACTTTGATCTGACTGTACCATTTACTTTCATATTTATGTATATACTTGGTATTGTGGAAGCATATGGATTTTGGAAGCTGAGCAACCAAACCCAGCTCTAACTTTAACTAGCTGTAGAGCCCTGACTAATTGTTTCATCTCCAGGATAAACTGCAGATTTACCATTTACAAATTCAGGCTGAAGATACCTTCCTTGCATAATTAGTCTAATGATTAGAGATAATGATTAGAGATATCTCATACTTATTATTTCACATATAGAAGCTACTGATATTTCTACATTTTTACTTCAATAAAGTTTCTGAAATCAAGTTCTATTTTATAATTACATTTAGTGCAGTAGCGTTCTCCTGAAAAAGCAGTTTTTAAATCAAAGATGTCTTAGAATCAAAGAAAATCAGTATTAACTTATTGTGCTGTACTTTTATAATCATCCTCATGCTCTTTTTGAACAAAGGAGAATAATTAACAAAAATATTTCAATGAAATTCTCAGTTGAAGTTAAATCATGAAAATTCGAAACTAAGGAACATAGGACATAAAGATTTTGGCATTGTAGTTTTAAAAAAAAGTTGACAATTCACTAAAGTCTTCCATTTTTGGAAGTTTATAAGCAAATAAACTTTATAAACAAATAAATAAAAATATAAAAGGAATCCATGCACAGTAACATACTGTTTAGTTTAATTACTGATTTGCTGTTTGCCCAAAGTTTAATCAAGAGAGTTCTTACATGTAGATAACAATGAAGACATCTGTAAAAGTTAGTGCCACGTTTAACTCCTCTAGGCACTGCAGCACCTGGTGACGCCACAGGGAAGAAATCATGGATACTTCTTGAACATACTACAACAGCTGTCAACTCAGAAGGAGGTATATTCTAAGTTCTACCAACCAAGTAGTACTCCACAAAATCCTATTCGGTCCCTTCTCTTAACTGAAAAGAAGCCAGATGGAAACATGCAACTTGTCAAATTGCAAATGAAGAATCACTATAAATCGTATTGCATAGATCTCTGTTATGTTCAGCTTTAAGTACTTGGATGCTCAATTTTCAGAATAATTTCACTGGCATTTTAAGAAAACTAAAAATGCCTGATGCTATTTCAGGTAAAGACAATAACACATCTTTAAGAGGATACAATAAAGGTAAAGACAATGGGAATATGATTATATTTTTAACATAATATCAGAGTGAAGAAACAAAAGGAATCATTTTAGAAGCTTAATAATGTCCAAAATGACTATGACTACAGCATGACTAGCCATCTCTCACAACAGTTAACTGCACCCTGCCTGGAGTCCACGGCCACAGAAAACCAGGACACAAGCTGTATCATTTATGATATAACAGTCCTGGCCGTGCTGGTATGGCTAAACCTCTACCTGTTAACCTCTATTATAGACTTCTATTTCTATCCATTATATGAAATTGCCATAATAATTTTTAAATGTGAATATACACAAGGATCAGAAGCTAGCGATTTTGTTTTATATTTTTGGTACCGAATATTACTTGCAATTTTGAAACCACAAAGGGCTATTCAGAAAACTGGACATATATAATTATTTTATATTCAGAGTTTAAGCTTTACTATTTCTGAGGTGCCACTGGGAATGTGTTAATTTGTTCATCCATTTTTGTGTACTTATATAAAAATATTTGTTGAGTACTTACAATATATACCATGCATTTTTATTTTAACGGAGTCATCCTTTCAACATCATTAAGTATTTCTTTTACAGCTGGAATCTTGTTTAAAGCAGGGCAGGAAAAATACCCTTCTGAAAGAGAATGGTTTATATCAAGAACCCGAACCATGTCATAAGTAGTCTCCTTAGGGTACGATGGTGTGGTAGAGATCACGGAGTCCCTGTGAGCATCTGTAACACTGCTACCACAACTCTGGGAGAGAAGACTAGTAGGTTCATAATAGCGAAACCATTTCCTTCTAAAGAAAGCCCAAGTGTTATATGAATTATTTTTTTTATACCATAATAACACGTCAATTGTGGGTAATAAATGCTAAATATTTTATCAATAATATTGCCCAGTTTTCAAATGTGTATAATTGTATAAAATTATTTTAATTCAACATCCACAAAAAATAGGTATCTTCTATACCCACACTACAGATAAGAAAACTGAGCCTCACAAAGGTTGAGCGAGCTGCCCAAGATCATACGGAGAGTGAGAGGACTAATTCATGTTTCCTAATAAAGCTTTTAGGCAGAAAAGTTAAATACTGAAAGACGGTCCTTTGTGTGTGGTGTAAGGGAATCATGAAAGGACAGAAAGGTTGAATTCAAGTTGTCAAGGTTGGAGACTCAGCCACTATTTTCTGCTTTCTCTCTTCCTAATCCTCTCACACTAACACATGTACCACTAAGCCACTGCAAATAAAGAAGGTTCATGTAGAAAGCACTCGCTGTTCATACTTCCTGGTAACTCACTGTGGGAGATATACTTGCAACTCTGCTGCTTCCATAATCCCCGCTTTTTTACTGGTCGCTTGACCACCATCCCATATCCTTCTGTGGCACCAGATGGTTGCTGTGGTTAACAATACAATTGGGGCACCTGGATGGCTCAGTTGGTTAAGCAACTGCTTTTGGCTCAGGTCATGATCCTGGAGTTCCTGGATCGAATCCCACATCAGGCCCCCTGCTCAGTGGGGAGTCTGCTTCTCCCTCTGGCCCTCCTCCTTCTCATGCTCTCTCTCTCAAATAAATAAATAAATAAATAAAATCTTAAAAAAAATTAAAACCTTCTAAAAAAATACAATAGACAATGACCACTGTACCTTTCTTTGGCACTTGCCCAAGGGAAGGTCCTCATTTCTAGCAGTCTCCTCATTCCTGGAGAATGGAAGCCTACCACACAGAGGTCTTTTTATTATCTGTAGGTGGAATACCTGCATTGGGAACTACCCATTTGCTGAGGACATTGCCAGAGACACTCACTTTTCTTTCCACCCTACTAAGCTGCACTCTAATTTTATTCAGTTCTGATTTACATTTTGAACTGCCAACAAAAGCACAGAAAGTGGAAATTCTGCAAAGGCAAGACCAGTAGGGGAAAAGGGACCACTCAGAAATAGGTCACAAGGGATGCCTGAGTGGCTCAGTGGGTGGGACCTCTGCCTTCGGCTTGGGTAACGATCTTGGGGTCCTAGGATGGAGCCCCGTGTCGGGCTCTCTGCTCGGCGGCGAGCCTGCTTACTCCTCTCTCTCTGCCTGCCTCTTTGCCTACTTCTGATCTCTCTCTGTGTCAAATGAATAAAATCTTTAAAAAAAAAAAAAAAGAAAGAAATAGGTCACAGAATCATAGCTACTACTGTACATACATCCAATCAGTCATTAACAGGATTCACCAACTGCCTTCAGTCATTTAGAAAGAGTAAACTATTTTTTCTTTGCTACATTTGTAAAACAACAAATGCTCAAAACTCCTTTTCTGCATTTATCCGTATGAATCAAGGCAGAGAAAATATTTCCTGAACTGGCAGTACCATCAGGGTGTTGCTATGGTTCTCTATAACTTAAAAGTATAAAATTTGAGACAACATAATGAAGGCACAATCCTAGAGAAATGTGCAACAATGTGGCAGGCATTGGAGAATTCTAAGAATGTGGGGGAGGGTTAGGTTAGAGGAGAATCACAAAATGTTAATTTTTACAGTTCTTGTGTTACCCATCTCTCAAATGTTCCCTTCTTAGTTCTTACAGAATCAAGACTTTTGAACATAAAATACAAAATACTAATTTTGACAAAATAATTTTTGGATAGTCATAACTATAAACGACTGGCCTCTTCTACAATGTAAGAAACTCCATGGCCCAATTTTGTATGCATATGTATCGATCATCCTATTTAAAAATAATATTTTCATACCAGCTGACTCAGACCATAGGAAATCAGATGTTCCTTCTTTATTGGGTTGGGAGTGAGAGGAAGAGACTGTTACTCTAGAAATGATCTTTATAAATGAGGGAAGAATCTACACTATTTTACTTTCAGGCAAGAATACGAAGACATCATTTATTGGGAGTCACAAAGCTGGGGAAAGAGAAAAGAACAGATTCAAACGACAACTTATACAGTGGAAAGCTCTCAAGATCAGCACTTGTATCCTAAATCCCAAGCCTGACCCCGTATTATAGAAATACGAAGCATCAGCTTCGCCACACAATCTCTCATACTTCTAATAAAATTATGTTTCCCATGGCAACAGATGGTATCTCAAGAGAAGCAAGTTCAGAGTAAACAATACACATATTGTGGCTTAAGCAGCAGAAATGATACAACAATGACATTATTAGCCTTTTACATTTTTGTTATTGTTAGTAATAGTAATAAGAATATGCAAGAGACAAGGGTCACATTATGGTATAACCAATCTGATATGCAATACTTGATCTCATTTGAATTTCTATTCTCAAGAGATTTAAGATGTTTAATATGAGAGGGATAATAAATAAAAGCAAAACTACAGACATCTGAATTCCCAGTGATCATTACTTCTCCAAGCAGTAATCTTTCCTTAGGTATAAGTTATGCTTTTCCTTTTTTTTTAAATTAATCTTACAATGTAAATAAAACCAATTTTTCAGCTTTTAATGCCAAATGTTGAAAGATATCTACTTAGTAATGAAGACTCCCTGGCAAAGAGATACAGAGCATATATGAAGTAGCTCTTTACAGGAGAAGGACATACAGAACAAGAGCATAGACTTGTCTCTAAGTATTGTATTAACAAAATGTAAATGTAGACAATTTTGCAAGCTTAAACCACAGTCCTCAAGAAAGGGAGTAGAAAAATAAAAAGAAAGAAATGGAATACAAAATGTATTTTGGGTGGTTCTCATGTAATACAGTAAGGCTATTCACTTGCTAAGGAAGAACAAAGCGCATTATATTTCCTATTACTGATAAGGGCAATAGGGAAGTGCTCTCTTTCATAGATGGTCCACATTCAAATACTGCTCCTCCCTCCACTTCCCTTTTAGAATGTCCTTTCTATTTCTCTGAAAAACAAATGAGGGATTCATATTGCCTCCTGACTAGACTGACATACGCTATCCACAGTGGCAGTTTTATGAGATATTAATGGTTTTCTCAACTTCTTAATGTCCCCATTTTTTTGTCGTGTTAAATACACACAAACAAAGGCAGCCAATACATAAAAAACAAAAAACAAAACAACAACAAACAACACATGTGCTCAAAGGAATTTTAATAACAAATAGAAACTGGGAAAATAATACTTGTCTTGGTAACTTTTATGTCAGGAACTGTTGTACAACCATGCTTAAAAGTAAGAAGGGCAAGAAGCTATTTGTAAAAGATATATTATAATTTCATGGTGTTCCGATTTTATTAAATACAAATATATTTATTAAATTTTCATTGTTTAATGAGAATGAGATTTATATCTTGTTTAGTAAAATCATTAAATGAGACTATATCTAATTTAGACTTTAATTTGTAGAAAGAAGGAAAAAAATGTACTTGCCTTTCCAGCAAGCTTCAAACACCATGAAGTCCATTAAACATTTAATTTACGGAATATATACATATTTCATTGGTCATTTTGATAACATTTAGCATATTTTAAAAGGATTTTACTGAATTTGAGAAAGGTCAAAATTTATCTTTTTGACTATATACCACAGATAGAACACACATTTCCTCTACTAGTATGGCATGAAGTAATGTGGGCCATTGTTTTATGCTTTGCATATTATTGAATTTGAATACATATTTAGAATAGTATTTTACAAATGAAAGAAAAGTATTTTACACATTTATGATTCATAGCTTTCATTCAGGCAATGGCACCCATCTATCAACAGCTTTCATGCCATATGTTTTTATAGCAATTCTCTAAACATGAAGAGAACCTAAATATTCAGTAACCTGCAAGCACATCAGATATCTCTGTGTTTATTAATAGGTCTTTATGCTAATTGAAAGAGAAAGATAACCTTTCTTTATAGGTCACTGCTGCCTTACTAATGTGAACCCAATTTGGCCTTTAAATCTTAGGTCAACAAAATACCCCAGCCAAATTTGAAACAAAACAAAACAAAACAAAAACCTCAGGATTTCTTCCAAAATGCTCAATTTAAGACGATCACAGAAAATGGCATTTACTTTTTTTTACTCTAAAATGAACAAAGACAATCATTTAAAAAAAAGCATTCCCTTTTCTTTTTAAAACATGTTAATTAGTAACTATTCCTTTACCAATCTTATGAAACATGGTGGTTGGTACTTAAAAAATATTCAGTGATATTTCTAAAGAAATACACGCCTTCTTTTAACATGCAGGTGAAAAACAAAGGGTGATATATAAAAATGTATACATTTATGAATTATAATTAGCATTAATTTCTACACAAAAGAAATCACCCTTGTAAATGATTTTTTTATAAGGCATAAAGATAAAAGTGCCCAGTCCACTCTGAATTATTGTAGTGTGCTCATTTAAAACCACCATCTGTCAGAGATTATCTTATTTTATACCAAGGGAACATCCATTAAATATTCATCCTCCTCATCCTAGAAATATGCTCACATAGGATCAGGGCCCTACCTGAGAAGATGATAGCATTAGTCATTTTATTATCTCTTCTCTGAATGAAACTTAGAATAGACACCTGAAGTTTACACCTAAAGAGTAGCACTCTTTTTAGGCTGAAGAGTGTGATTTCGGAGGGCTGCTATTAATTTACACATGCTGAGGCCAATGAGTTAATTTACGCTATCTTGGCAACAAGCAGTTATCACTAATTTTGCTTGATTTAAAAATAGCAAAAACTTGCGTAGGTAAATTTTGCTAAAATATAGCATATACCTGCAAGAACTGAGGTGGAAATAAAAAGCTAATGCTACCTTAACTGCTTGTTATGTGTGTAAATTGTATAAACTGTTCTCTTTTTGCACAGAAGTTCCTCACTTCTAGACTACTTAATCACAGCTTCATATTTTATGCTTTATTTCCCTGGCTTTGGGGGAAAAAATACACAGGTCACTGTGAACCAAGAACAGTCCTTAAAATATTCATGCTGCCTTCTATTTTCCATACAATCGTAATGAGAAAATTGAACATTGGGTTCAATTACAGAAAAGACTACCAAAAAATTTCGAGTTATATATGCATGCAAATAATACCTAAGTTCAGGAAGAAAATCAAGCCTGTCCTCTCATTTCACAGATCTCCCAGTAGGATACCTCATATGGGCAATGGAAATATTTGAAAGCATAACTTAAGTCATAACTGTACCTTTATCTAAAGTAAATCGGAGTAAGTTAAGCTTTTATCCTAAATAGTGAAATAGATCATAATGACAATACTTTAAGAAGAAAGAAGTTTCAAGATGCTATCCAATAACTGCTAACTTAAACTGTCAACCTGCATTTCTAGTCTTCATTTAGAATAGTGGCAGTATCCCATGGCAAGGTTCTCCTGCTAGTCTGTAATACATGAAGAAGAAGAAACAACTCTATTTACAAGATTCAACTTACCCTTAGGCAGAGAAGTAGAAAACACTTTAAAGAACAACTCTTGGCAAAGAGTACAAGTCTAAGATACAAAATCTAAAATAATGATCCTTCTGAAATTTTTACAATGCCTTCCATTAAAAAAAAAAAAGCTAAGTTTAGAAGAAAATCTGAACCAACTGGATTCTGTTAAGTAAAGCTATAGTAAAAAGAGTAATTTTTAAAATAGTTAATAATTCTCAAAAATGTTCTTTTCTGAAAATAAACAATTTTTATATGTTGGGGTATCTGGGTGGCTCAGTTGGTTAAGCATCTGTCTTCAGCTCAGGTTATGATACAGGGTCCTAGGACTGAGCCCCTCCCTGAACTCCCTGCTCAGCAGGAAGCCTGCTTCTCCCTCTCTCTCTGCCCCTCCCCAGCCCTGATCATGCTCTCTCTCAAATAAATAAAGTCGTTTAAAAAAGAGAGATTTATATGCAAGTGTTAAACTGTCAATGTATATTAATACTGATATTACCATTATCAACAGTGTCTGCACAGGATCCACTCTGCCACTGACCACTACTGGTCAACTGTGGACACACCTGAGAGACAAATAATAAATCTTCCTCTAGGAAAATTACACTGTAGGCAGGAAACAAGACAATTACTAGGTTGAAATAATAATTGCAATACAATGTAACAATTACTATCTTGGTGATACGTGATAAGTTTTCTTCAGGGGGTATCAACAATTCCTCTCATCTCCACGTGTGCATGTCACTTTTCCTACTAAGAGATGGAATCTGCTTCCACTTAATATGGACAACTTGTGTGACTTCTGCTAAGAAGCAAAATGGTGGCAGAAATGATACTGAACCCAGGCTTTAAAAGGCCTAGTGGCTCTCACTTCTGCTCTTTCAGAACCCAAGTGTTAAACTGAGATACTACTGTAGCCTACCAGAAGATGAGAGGTGTTTTGGAGGACAACGAAGGCACCTCAGCCAATAGCTAGCAGCAACTGCCAGCCATACGAGTCAGACCATGTTGGTCACTCTAGCACCAGCTGAGGTCCCACATGACTGCCACCACAAGAGTGAGCCCGAGCAACACCAGCAGAACGATCCACGGAGTCCAGTCAGATTAAACACATGAAACAGTAAACTGATGTTTTAGGCTGCTAAGTTTTAGAGTGGTTCTTTTTGGTTTTTTTTGTTTGTTTGTTTTTAATGCAGCACTGGAGAACTGATAAAAAGAAAAAAAGGGATCATGAAGCACATAGGCCTACAGAATGCAACCTGATTTTTCCAAGAATAATCAGCTAATGAAGGACAAAAAGCCAACACCAACTTCCTTGAATTCTCATCTAGGACTGAAGGAGAGTGCAAAAGCAAAAACACAAGCTCCATTCTCAAGTTGAACACAAAATCCTGCGGCTGAGTATGACTCACCTTAATCATTACAAGAGATGACCTGCACTGGTGGTACTCTCATTCAGTAATAAATTCACAGTAATCCAGAATGTGCAAAGGTTCATATAAAAGCCCCAATTTGAAATATTACAATTAATCTGCTCTTTTTTAGTATTAAATTTTAATATACTATCTGCATATTACAATTCAGAAACCAATATAACTGGGCAATATGAGCTGAACCTCCCTCAGAAATGCTTTACCTGAGATATAGTTTAACAATATGGCTTCTGACTATACTGGGAGCATCATTCATTGAACAGTATTTCTTTCTTTTGTAAAACTTAATGATAAGTTATTATTCACATGCTTACTATTAGTCACTATAATATACAAATGTACATGGTAAATCTAGTAGTTTAATTTCTGGAAAAATAGTTTATGAATATGAATTTTAGGCTTTTCTTCACAGAAAATAAATCATATTTTTTTAATTATAGATGTTAAGCAAAATTTTAAATAGTCCCATTTCTTTTTCTCCGCTTTTCTCTCACCTCCCACAGTTCTTTCTCAGCCCATGGGATCTCATGCTGGCCTGAGTTCCTTTTGCTACTTCACAATTTTCTCAATTCCCCAGAAAAGCAATATTTGAATAACAAAATGAGGAATAACACAAATATGTCTTCTCAGATACATCCCAAAGGACTCCATGTCCCCGAATCACTCAACTCCTTTCCCCAAACCAACAGGCTCAGTCTCTTGAGTACAGCTGATCTCAGCTAGTTATAAGGAAGAAAGCTTTAACATAAAATTATTAATGTATATACCACTTTAAATCTCTCATAGACACAGAGAGGGATGGTTTCAAAAAATAGAGGAAGGCCTTCCAGATTACAAGGGAGAGAATCAGGCAAAGATCAGAAAAGAACCACATTGGCAACACATGAGGGTGTGTGTGGGAGTAGTGGGCAGTTTCAGAGAAGGAACAAGGCTACTCAGGATTTACATTAACAGGAAGTTGGAACCTATGCTGTAAATCTTTCATCCACCTCTCAGGAAACCTTCAGTAATTTCTGTACTGCTAACTAATATTTCTAACAGTGACTCTTTCTGATGATGGAAAAAGTGATAAATCTGTCTGAAGGTTGATTGAGGCTCAAAATAGACACTACTCCTAGACTCAGCCAACTTCACAATTATACTTTTTACACAGGAAATTTGCTACTTAGAGGAGGGTCACTCTTCTTGAATAAGAAGGAAAGCAATGATACTAACATTTTTGTCTCTGAAAGTTCTTTCTTAAACATATTGGAAGGGATGGCACAATGCCCAGAGGGATTCTGCATCAGGGTACCCTGAAGAGAATGGATTTTCCACAAAATCTATGCATTTCAAACAACAACAACAACAACAACAACAAAATACAATGTTTCCATGGAAGGCACAGAATATTCTGCAACAATGTGATTTATATGGCTCTCTTACTTTTTTGACATTTGTTTCAGAAAAATTGCCTGGATACATTCTATTGTTCTGTAAAACATGGATAACATATGTTGGAAAAATGAAAACCAGTGTGATTATTTTCTGTGTTCTCCTATCACTTGGATATTACTTATTAGTCTCTTTACATATTTTCTTTACTCTTCTTTAGAATTCTTCAAAAGACTAGGCTCATGTAAGGTCACTTAAATTGGAAAAAAGCAGAATTACTGCAGAGGACAGTCTGTTGAGTTCAAAATATTCAATTAGAAAAAGAAAATCAACAGATAAATTTAATGCCATCTACAATGATCACATCTTTATTTTCATAAAAGCTGCTATCAAAAAATAGCCTTTTACCTATTAAATTATTGTAATATATTTTATAAATATATTTTAGCTTATTAGTGTTTATACATTCCATCAGGAAATAGGCCGTTGGTTCATCCACAGTATGTCTAAATAAAAGCTTAATATATAATATAAATATTCAATACAATAGATCAGTTATACCCACAGTTTCCCAAGAGGCATCTTTCACATTTTATAAGGAACAGCTCTTCCTTTTTGTGGGATATCTGATATCTCTGATCCCCTCCTATTAAATGCCAAAGCACAAACCCATTATTGTGACAACAAAAAAACGCTTCCTCACACTTCCCACATGTCCCCTGAGGAATAATAACACCCACTCCCCCAGTTAAGAACTGCTAGATTCACTTTATGATTCAGGAGGGAAAACATTTTTTTTATAAAACTAAAGCCACTGAAACCTCTACTTAACTTGGAAACCATAATAATCTGCTTTTGCTACTTTAGCTTTAGCAATACTGTAACAAGTTTTATGGTCTAGCGTGTATTTATAGGATAGCTGCACTAAACATTTTTGAAGTAGTGAGAAATTTGCATTTGCGATAATGCAGAAACCTTACGGAAAAACCATGCTTAAGTCTAGTACCTACATCATGGTCTGTACATGAGTCATTTGGCTCCAGGTAGTTCTTTTCGCTACTTTAAAATCTCCTTTCTTTTGAGAAAAAAGAATGTTTAAATGATAGTGAATAGACTAAGCTAATTCATCTCAATCAGTGTACCACATTTGTGGACAAGAAGAAAATAAGTATTTTTATAGACTTGTCTAAAGCTATTCTGATTGCTGAAATTTCTGCACTTGAATACTTAAGTACACCAATATTTTATTAGTTCTTTCTTTTTTGTTAAATTGTGAGGAAAGACAAGGAAATAGGAATACAGAGAAGTCAATAATGGGAAAAGATTAAACAAAAAAACAACCAGAACCTTCTCAATTCTCAGTTATTTGAGAAAGCACAGTGTTCATAACCTCTTTTTTTTAAAGATTTTAATTATTTATTTATTTGTCAGAGAGAGAGAGAGAGAGAGAGAGCACAAGCAGGGGGTGCAGCAGGCAGAGGGAAAATTGGCAGAGGGAGAAGCAGGCTCCCTGCTGAACAGAGGCTGATGCAGGGCTCCATCCCAGGACCCCAGCATCATGATCCGAGCCAAAAGCAGGCACTCAACTGACTGAGCCACCCAGGTGCCCCCCATAACCTCTCTTATGCAGAGTCATAATGCAGAATAAAGTGAAGATACTTCAATTAACAACTGTTTATTGTATGCCCAATAGACAGCCAGTAGGACTATACTGTAAGAAGACCTTAATCATAGGTTACTTCCCTGACACCAATTTAGTCCTATGATTTTTTCTATCTTTTGGAGAGAAAAAAGAGAAAAATACAGCTCCTGAACTTCATAGACTGCATTACACCTCCACTGTGCCAAATACTTTACATACATAGCATTTCCTAACCTAGTTCTCAGAGTGCCTCAGCAGCATCTCCACTTTACCAATAATAAAACCAGGCATCCATAATGTCACTCTATCTGTAAGTGTCATTAAAACAATATTAGAAAACAATGATTAATGAGATAAACAGAAAGCTTAGTTAAACTCAACTTCTTTATGTAAGTTATCAGTGTTAGGTAACTTCAAAATGGTTATCAGAAAAATATAGGGGAGAAAAAAATTTTCTATTTGTAATTTTCTATCTTTTCTAAAATGGTATTAAGCACCTTGAGGCAGCTTACTACTTACTCATCATCATTCATTTATTCACTCAACAAATGGATCTACCTACAACAAATTTCATCATATTATTTTATTCTATCATGCATCAATTTTCAAAATGCTAGAGGTATGTAATTTACAGTGTTGGAAAATAAATATACAACCAACTATGAAACATTTAATGAAAAATGTTAATTCCAAGTCATATGTGTATCCTACTAAATGAAGGCCATATTGTAAATTACAGTAAATAATCAGAAGAGATTTTCCTACATAAATTTGACTTTCATTTCTGTACTTCTATCTTTATCACAGTGACTTCACTTTGGACACAATAAACAATTACAATTTCATATACATTCATCATTGTTATTTTAATAACAAACATTATACACTTTGTCATTATGTTTCAATGCTTAACTTTTATTTAACACATATACATGATGCTCAATATGGTATAGAAGTTCTGAAGAATTATTAAAATTTACTGTTATGATGTAATGATTATATGTCTCATTTTCTTTTACTTCACACATAATGAAAAAATACATCTTATTCTAATAAAATATAATGAGAACTGATCCTTCCCAGTGTTGTTATTCTTATTTCGAAGTCTCCCTAGAAACTTCTCCTACTAACAAGAGTAGTATTTCGTCAACAGATGTTCCCATTAAAGATATGGCAAGGATGGTAACATCTTAAAACTTTTATTATACTGTATGGATTAAAATTCACTCTCACCCATATCTCTTTTAATCAATTCTACCTATCAATTCTGTTAGGTAGATATTATCTACCCCATTTTATAGATGGGAGTATTGAGGCTTAAGGAAGTTGTCTGGCTTATGTCAAATCACATAGCTAATTAACGAAGTCAGACAGCATTCGTTTTTCTTCAGTGCTTTCAATCACATTAAATGGATCCCTCTATTCAACACATGGGTCTAATTCTCTACAAAAATAAGATTCTAATTTCTCATTCCACACTCATCACAAATTGAATATATCCTTTCAAAATACCAGGAAAATCTATATTTTAGTCTTTATATATATTTGATATAAGTAAACATCCTAATTATGAACACGACTTACATAAATGGTAAGTCCTCACGTCAGGCCACTGAAATCCTTTCTTAATGCCAATATAAAATATTACTCTATATCATAACTTGTGAAAAAGGTATCAGAGAGATTCTGAATCAACAAAAGAGGGCAACACTGGAAGGAAAAGGACAAGACAAAGGGTGAGACAGAGAAACAGAAGAGAAAACAAATATCCAGCAGTAGTAATATGAATTATTTGCTTAGTTACTATGAAAGTAATAATTACACTGTAACTCCATGGGAACAATGGTAATTTCACAGTAGCCCACGTTAGTGTTATCGCCCTATATCCTGATAACTGTGAAATTAATTTGTGGCACTACTGTAAGTGTCGGCCATAAGCTGTTCCCTTGGTAACAGTATTATGCTATCACAGAGAAGGAATGTTTGGCAGTAAAATGGGCAGCAGCAAGCTGATTATACAGGGAAAAGCTTCCATCTAAATACACATAGCATAGCAATCACCCTTGGAAAAACTACATGGCTTACCGAAAGAGTTCTTTCTGTTCACTGTCCATTATCTGTTGACGGGAGTAGTTCAAATGAATAGCAAGTAATGACCAAATTACCAGCTTATATTTAGCAACAGGGCCTTCCTATATTTAAAGAAAAATGCAAGGAGAAAGTACAAAATGTAATATATTTCTTCCGCTCTCTTTTTTCCTTCACCTGAAATTATTACTATGCCATTAGAAGTCACACACACACATACACATACACGCTTCAATGAAAACCATGCATGTAGTTGACAGCTAGGCAAACTTTAGCTATAAACAAAGATGCCAGGTATATTTTAAAGACAACTTTGTTTAAGGAAATTCATTTGAGAGGGAAAATCTGTTATATCTGAAGTCTACTACCTTCAAAGTCACAGAAAGAAAAGTTGAACATTTGGCCAAAAGGATAATAGCTTAGGTTTCTACTTTTTCTTTTTCAACATGAAATATTTGAGAGAGCATACACTAAGATGGAAGAGCATGATTATATGACAACATAAGAAATCCTGAAATATAAGAGTGCATTTAAAAAGCCATGTATCCCAGGCTTTCTCTGGCTAAACAGCCTAGAGGCAAAGGCGAGCTGCTTCTCCTCACCTCTTCTTTCATGATACTAGCCATGCTGCACATCATTCCAGGATGATAATGAATTGGCTGGACATACTGCTTAATTAGCTAATATTTATGTGTCTATGCTAAACCAAGCATCCTAATACTGACACTATTTTGTCATTTTTCAGACAGAAAATTCAGACATGAACTCTTCAGAATTCAGTAAATCTTTTTACAAATGTTTTTGCTTTTGAAATGATCAAACCATACCTACAGTAATGACTGCCTCTTAAGATTTATGATAAGCTTTTGATGAGTAATATTTCCCTTATACATGTAATACAAGGTTAATAGTTACTAGAAGGTGGTGGTTTTTTTTTTAAGATTTTATTTATTTGTCACAGAGAGAGCAAGCACAAGTAAGGAAAGCTGCAGGCAGAGGGAGAAGCAGGCTCCTCAATGACCAAGGAGCCCAACCTGGGACTTGATCCCAGAATCTGGGATCATGACCTGAGCCAAAGACAGCTGCTTAACTGAGTGAGCTACCCAAGCATCCCTAGAAGCTGTTTTATTTGTCATATCATAGATTCCTGTCAACTAAAACAACTAACCTTGGGGATTATTAGGTTCTGACAGAACCTAGAAGAAGAAATCACAGCCAGGTATCTACTGATCTTAGTTGGCTCCTATCCACCAATCCTTGTTATCCCCCAAGAACCTGGCACATAGTAGGCTTTAAATACTTGATGAATAACTGAAAAAGTATTTTCAAAATTCTTATTTGAGCATATTCCCAATAAGGACATAGAACAAAGTTCTAACTTTATATTTAGAGTCCTCTGCTCTGTCATCTACTTCTCCAGGATTATTTTCTTAATTTAGATTTCTGGATATTCTCTCTGCAATTTTCTTGGAAAAGAAAATGTGAATTACAAGATATTACTTTATTTTACTTTAATTACTAAACTACAAACTAGGTTAATAAATCCTGATTTAACAGAATTCTCTGTGACAATAAAATGCATAAATATTTCTGCTATTATGAATTTATAACTTACTTGGTATATGACCACAGACAAGTTTCTTAGCCCATTTGTATCTCAGTCTCTTGATACATAAAATGGGTATAATAATAATACATCAAAAACTAATGAAACACTGTATGGTGACTAACATAATAAAAAAAAAATAATAATACCTACTCCATGGGATTGTTCTTAAAAAGAAACAAGATAATTCATGCAAAGTATTTGCATAGTATTGAAAAAAAGAAATCACAATAAACATTTGTTACTCTTTATTAAATAAACAGATTCAAGGTGCTTAAGACATATATTTCAGTGATTAAGTTTTTTATCTGCCATTTAATGTAGCTTACACATATTCAAAAACCTTTGCTAAGTTGTTTACTATATACCAGGAACTAGAGGAAATATTTTTTAAAAAGATACTTAACTGTCAGAGAAAAGTATGTTTCAGTTTTGTCATTTAAGAGAGCTCCCATCTATAAAATATTAAAATTTTTGAATCATAATTTTCTATCTATAAAAAAGGATAGAAATTTTAAGTTTCTCCTTGCTTTGTATTGCTGTTAATATGAAATTCACACTCCTTTCCATAGCCAACAGACCCTATCTTGCCTCAGAATTCAACTTTCTCCATGAAGCTCCATTCACATTTCCTTTTTCAGAGTCCTCAAACATGCCAAGCTTGTTCCCCTGTCAAGATAGGCCAGGAACTCCATGTATGTTACACTGGCACCTTCCCCCCACCCATGGAAAGCAACATGGAAACAAGAGTATTTATACAATGATTAGTCAAGCACATTTCATCAACTAAGAACAACATGAAGTTTGTGTGTCTGAATAACTTGAGTATTTTTTTTATTTTTATTTATTTATTTGAGATAGAGAGAAGGAGCAGGGAGGAGGGATAGGAGAGGGAGAAGCAGGCTCCCCACTGAGCAGGGAACCCAATGCAGGGCTCCACCCCAGGACCCTGGGGATCATGCCCTGAGCCAAAGGCAGATGCTTAACCCACTGAGCCACCCAGGTGCCCCAAACTTGAGTACTTCTTAGGAAACTCTACTGATTACCTTGCCTTGCAATATAACGTGGCCCTGATCTGTGTAATCACTCAGCAAATTTTCAAGGAAGTTACTGACTATATGACAATAATTTCCAGAGGCAAATTTCTAGGTGCATGAATAAGATCTCATCCTAAAAAAATAAAAATATCACCTTCTGAAAGTCCATGCTAGTTATCTGAAATAACAAAGGCGAAACACAAACTATGTGATCCATCAGAACGTGAAATAAATGTGTGTTGCTACTCTATGATTTTGGTCTTTATCCCAGTCTGACCCATTTCTTCAGATTGTTACTTCAAGATGCTCTCCCATGGAGTTTGCACTGAGTATACTTTAATCCAGTTTCTTAAAAATCTATAACAAATCACTAGGGTCCCAATGACTTATCAAAACTCCTATGTTTCAAAAATGATACATAAGAAATATAATACTCAGTAAGTGTGAATAAAGTATTTTATACCTGCAGGGTGAAATCATTCTATTGGAGGAGAGCAAGAAAAAAAACAACAACTTCACATGCCAAGACTAGAACCTTGTTGTCAGTCTAAAGTGTATTCCTTTTAAATTTACTAACTCAAACATCCCATGCTTCCAATGTGGATCTCTTAGCCTCCCATTTTGCTTGTGCATTTCCCCCATTAGTACTAGTCTTCATGCTCTTCAAGGCCTCTGCTATATTCTGTGTTCCAAAGTGGTTAAATTGAAGACATCAAAACTTATACTATCTAATGGTTCAAAGTGCTGATCTGTTATTTATTACCTGTATAATCTTAGGTACGGTTCTCTTTACTGTAAAATTAATGTAAGAATAACATCTTGAGGGGCGCCTGGGTTGCTCAGTGGGTTAAGCCTCTGCCTTCGGCCCAGGTCTTGATCTCAGTGTCCTGGGATTGAGCCCCGCATCGGCCTCTCTGCTCAGCAGGGAGCCTGCTTCACCCTCTCTCTCTGCCTGCCTCTCTGCCTACTTGTGATCTCTCTATCTCTGTCAAATAAATAAATAAAAATTAAAAAAATTTAAAAAGAATAACATCTTACATTTAAGTAATAATAATACCTACAACACAGGATTGTCATAAGAATTAAATGCGTAAACAAATGTTAAGTATTTAGATGAGTTTTTGGCATGGTAAGTAATTAATAATAATAATAATGGTTATTATTATTGTTACTATTATCATTGATTCTTCCAATTTTTCTTTATCCATTTAGTTTGTCCCAATTTTTACTTAAGCTCTATTTCTAATCATTTCAAAAAACTTTTTGTAAAAATGTGAAACCCCTTGTTACTTAGTTTTTCCATCCTGCCTTTCTTAGAAAATTCATATTCTAGATGAAAACACCCATGTTCACAGAGAAAGCTATACATACATACAAAAAAAAATAGCATCATGATATAGCCAGGGTCACTGATTAACTGAGCTCTCATGACTCCCCATCAAGGAAACACATTTCTTTAGTCAATCTCCCACTATTCCATTCTTCAGAGCAACTATTTAAAACTTTCATCTTTCCTTCTGATTTCCAAGCCATTCCTATTCCATTCCTTCATCTTCGGCAGATTGCCTTCCTTTCTATTTTTATGACAAAATAAAAGCCTTTAGGTGGTGTTCCCTAACACTGCTGCTACCGCTTCTCTAAATCTATTTCTAAAGACGGGTCACTGTCTTTTCTCTTGCCTCATAACAAAATGGTGTTTCTGGTCCTCTTCCTATCAAAGTGGAATCCCCACAGATGGAACTGGAATCTGCCTTCTACCTTCTCTAAAGTCACATGCTTTCAATTTTTACCTCTTCTTTTACTTCCTAGAACTTACCTTATTAGCATCTAATTATTTCTGGTCACTCCAATCCGGTAACATGGCTCCCCTAATTGTACATCTCCTTCCTCCTATGCAGAGCCAGAAAGTCAAAAGAAGTTTGATTTCTGTACTGACTGGCCCCACTATCTTCCTGTCCATTAATTTATTCATACAATGCATCATCTATTCCAATCTAGTTTCAGCTCCTGTTTTCACATGGATATGGCTCATGTCACTAATTATGTCCATGCCATTTATTCTAGAGAATATTTATTCAGATCTCCTCTTATCTGATCTTTCAGAAGCACTCAATAAAGTCGGCTACTCCACATCTGAAAAAATTCTTTCACTTTCAGGGTGCCTGGGTTTCTCAGTGGGTTAAAGCCTCTGCCTTTGGCTTGGGTCATGATCCCAGGGTCCTGGGATCGAGCCCCACATCAGGCTCTCTGCTCAGGGGGAGCCTGCTTCCCCCCGCCCCCCCCCCCGCCTGCCTCTCTGCCTACTTGTGATCTCTGTCAAATAAATAAATAAAATCTTTTAAAAAAATTCTTTCACTTTAAAAATATTCTATTTTTAAATAGAATGGCAGATAAAAGGGATGGATGAAACAGATAAAGGGGATTAAGAGTACTGTTATGGTGATGAGCACTGAGAAATGTATAGAATTGTTCAATCATTGTATTATAATGTGTACCTAAAACTACTCTAACTCTGTATGTTAATTATACTTGAATTTTAAAAAATCAATTTTCTTGTTGCCTATTTGGCCATTCTACAGAGTTTTCCCATTCTTTTCCTAAATGACTGGTTTTGGTTTCTTTTGTTGTTTTTGGTTTTTTGTTTTTTGTTTCTTAATATTTTATTTATTTGACAGAGAGAAGAGAGCACACAAGCAGGGGGAGTAGCACGCAGAGAAAGATAAGAAGCAGGCTTCCTGCTGAGCAGGGAGCCCCTTGCACGATGTGGGCTCCATCTCAGGACTCTGGGATCATGACTTGAGCCGAAGGCAGATGCTTATCCAACTGAGCCACCCAGGTGCCATAAACGATTATTAAATATTGGAGTTCTTTAAGATTCTACTCTGCTCTTTTCTTTGTTTCATTTCACATTTAGTTCCATGCCTTCAACTACATCTCCAGACCTATCTAATTTGTCCAGCATTCTCAGATTCCCACACCACAGCCCATCTCTGTCCTTATCTTTGGGCTGTGTGTCAAATATAATTATTAAATCTATTCATCCACTCACTCATTCAAGAAATGCTTACTAAGCACTTGCCATGTTCCAGGAGCAGTTCTCCATGCTTGAGATACAGAGTGAACAAACACACACAACTTTCTGCCCTCACAGAGCTTCATTCTACTGAGAGAGCTACATTAAGGATTATAAACAAGAAAAATATATAGTAAATGAGTTATGAGTTCTCAGGAAAAAAAATAGGAAAGATGCACAAGAAATGATGATGATATAAGTTGGATTACTTTTAGATAGTAGCCAAGGAAGACCTTCTAGGAAGGTAACGTTTGCAAGCAATGAAGAATGAGAGGAAGTAAGTCATGTCAATATATACGGGCAAAGGGAACAGCAAATGCAAAGGACACTTTGTCTCTTTTATTTTCTTTTTTTCTTGTGTTCTGTGAAACTTATCTTATGGTTTGCCTCCACTCTCTCTTATTGAATTTTCAGTCATGTACAATAACTATCCACTGCCTAGCAGGTTTTTTTTTAATATTTTCTTACCCCTTTTCTTAATTGTTTACTTTGCAGTAAGTGATAAATATGATTTATTTTATTATTTGACTAGTAGTATCTTATCTTCACACAAGCAGATCCCCTTTTAATTTCTTTTAGAAGCAAGAGATAAATGATAGATAACAAAATAAATCATATCAAAATACAACAGTATGTCAACTGAGCTTTTACTTTGTGAAGGGCACCATGACTAATAGAAAAAGAGATGCAAAGAAGCCAGATTGTGGTGGGCTGAGGTATGACTGGGAGGTAAAGGCATAGAGTCACACTGTTCAGACTACACATTCCAAAAGCCTGGCAGTGAAACATGTTCCAGATAAATTTGTAGTTGGATACAGCACAATTCTGTCAGTTGGCTCTTAGTGAGTTCTTTCAGGCTTTTAAAACTATTTAATTATGAACATATGAGTATAAGCCTTAATTAAGACAAATCTTTCTTCTGCCTGAATAAAAACCACCAAGATGTCAGAGGGCAAGACTAGAAGTTTCTGTCTAAACCATTTCAGCCTCCCCATTTACAGACTCTACACTGTGCCATGCTATCAGGAACCATCAAGTATGCTCTCACACAGGTGGAGGGCTATTCCTGCTGCAGTAAGAACTCCGAGCTTGTAAAAGAAACAGACAAGGCACCACTGAGTCAGAAGCAATCTCTACTACTCAAAGTACATTTGTCCTTTGGATGTTCCATGTATGTTCCCTCAGAAATTTCTGTTATCAAAAAAAAAAAAAACAAAAAACAGGTATATTGTTTCAGGTATATATATTCAGGGTGTCAACACTTTCTGCTACCTGACTTCTGGAATTTTATTCTCTGCTGTACTTGTCTCAGCTCTCCTACTTATCCTTCTTGCCTTGGCTGGCATTTCTGAAACCTAGACCTCTTAGCATTACAAATATGTATGTTTAAAATTTCTACAAACTTATATAGTGGACATATTTTTCCTCTTATGCTATAGTCCCAAGTCTGACCCTAAAATGATTTCAGGCTACTTTTCAAAAATTCTACTGGATCCTATATCAATTTTTGGCATACTCATTGTTGTTGTTTAATTTATACCACCAGTTAGCAGTTTTTCCTCAAACTGAACTGAACTGGCTCAAGAAGACAGTCAAGTAAATAGACATATGCAAAAAAAAAAAACAAAAACCAACAACCCAAAAAACAACTGATATGGGCAAAAGCAGCATTTAAATGATTCAAAGTTTTGTTCTTACATATCTTCAACATACAAGTTTATTAATCTTTTCAAATAAACACATTATTTTCTCAAAACAAAGGTATGAAATTATTTTAATAAAAGCAATTACATATATTAAATGCTATATAATTATCTCATTTATATGGCTAAGGTTATTAGCTTATATATGATGTCTTTAAAATAATTCCCATTTGCAGTTACATTTCAAACCGCAGATTTGACACACCAGCCAGGAGGAATGCCACAGTTCCTGCTGTGCTAAACTTACTGAAACAAATAGAAAAAATACTTTATTGTGTTTTGTTCCTGTTTTACTATTTTGTAATTGGACTACGCTACAGGAAATACTCTTCTTTATATCACTGAGTTACTATAATAATCTTCTTTCATGCCTTTCCTTTATAGACAACATAAGAATTTCTGAATTATTATTTTATATTCAGGCTAAAAATAGTGTGACCAAAAAACCCTTAAAAGACATTAATCTTTTATAGGTGTTTTATAATTACTGATAATGAGGGCAACTGCTCCTAATAACATGCTTGAATATATATTTTTCACAATGAAAATATGGGCTCACATATTTATATATAAATATCTATAAATAAAACTACCCAAAAACAGAGATATGGAAAGCATTCTAGAAAAACAAAACAAAACAAAACTGTGCCGTCTTTGAATTTTTTTAAATGATAGCAGCATATATCTTACTATTTAAAGATTGCCAAGTTGTTGTTTTTTACCTTTTGATTATTAAATAAAGCATGTCTTAAAAATATAGCCTTCTATACAAAGTAGCTTTGAAATTTATATGTGGAGACTGTCATTTAGGGTTATATTTAACATTGCTTGTATATTATCACGTATTCCACGGTTAATCTTGTCAAGATCTAAAAAAACACTTTTATGAAGGTGCTAATATCTTCACTGATATGAAGAATGAAAAGTAATCTTTAGAAAATACTTGAAAACTCCACCTCATTTCCCCCTGGATGCCACATGTTAAGACCATCTTTAAAGTGAAAATAACTTTTAATGAAATTATTTTGTCACTGAAGTAGTAAAATTCATTCAAATGTTTTTTAAGCTGGGGTAGCTTTATGAACAACTGTGCTAAGTAGCAATAAAATTTCATTTCTAGTGGTAATAAAAAGTCTTATCACATTTTACTTAGAAAATTTGTTAATATTAAATGTCATTTTTCATCTTAATTCTCATTTAATGCAGACATCTCTGAGGGGGGGAGTATATATATTGGGATATAATATCCAATTTGGAGTTTCATACAAATAACACCTATTCCTTAAGTATTATGCGGATTAACTGAGGATCAGCTTATAAAGATACCAAAAGATTATATTTCACATAAAAACATATATGATTTCTTTAGGAATAGCACAATTGTGAATATTACAATAACAAAAAATGGAAAGAAATTAAACATAATTTTTCAAATTATATCCTATTGTATGATATCCTAAAACTCTCTCCTGAAACTATTTGTGAGGTTTTAACATGCTATACAAATTCATTAGGGAAAATAAATCAATGCATTTATTTCATAAAACTTTAATTAGACACATCCTCAATGTATCTTTGATATTATCTATCCCTACAGAATCTCACTGATATTAATTTTACTACACCAAAATCTAAGTCATTTGATTGGGTTCACCCAGGTATAGCATACTTCATGATACAGAACTCTCTCCTGAGAAAAGAAGACGGAATTAAAGAAATTAGAAGACAACAGGTTGCATATTTCAGTTGTAAAAACAGATACTTCAGGAAAAGTAAGTGCTTAAATGGTCATATAAAAGGCTCCATTAAAACTAATGTATCTTTGTCTCTTGGGATTTTTAAACCTATACTTCTGAGCATTGAATTGAGTTGACAGGACCAAGTTAACCTTAATTGTTCCTTGTTTAACTTGACCAATAAATTCTTTTCAAAGTATGAATTGTTTCACTTACATGTGAGGTTGTAACCTGAACATATAATATTTTTGTTTTGAAAAATGGTAAATACTAATTAGATCCTTAATAAAATGTCTTAAAACAAGCAATAACCTTGCTCTATTTTGATTCATTTAAATGAAATACAAATTGAAAAGTGTTTTGAAAAATAGCAGTCATGGAGGTTGAGGAGATTACTAAAAATTACAGACAGTCCTAATGAAAGAGCCAAAATTAGAACCCTGGGACTGTAGGAGCCAGTTGAAAAGTAAAGCAAATAAATTTTGGTTTTGAGCAGTTGAGTTTGAGGTTCTTGATGAACATTCAAGAGGTCAAATAAGCCTCAGAACCATGGCTCTGGGGTTCAACAGAATAATGTGGCAGATGATACAGATTTAGAGACCTTAATATACAGACTGTGGATAAAGGCAAAGAAGTAGATTATATCATTAAAGGCATGGAAGCAATGAGAAGAGGACCAGGGATGAAAACTTTTTATGTGCCTATATTTTAGAAAAAACGATGGTGGGGAGGGGGGCAGTGGATTAAATATTCTGCTTGAAATGAACAAAACAAAAAAAAATTATAAAAGAAGAGATTTGTTTTTCCTTAAAATTATAATGACATGTAATTGCTTATATTTACTCAGGACATAACTCATTACCAAAATAATGTGTTAAGGAAGACAAACAGAAACGTCAACTTCTAGGCAGCATGTAGTAGGTCACAGAATGCCAATCAATGCTCCCATTGCCAAAAACCAGAAGAAGCTAGATAAATCACAAATATCGTGTTTTTAGAGACATTGGAGAGCTGAGAAAGCAAAGAAAACTACACAAACTAAAGTTTCTAAGAGGGGAGAACATTCTCAAGATGAGCTGAGGAGAAATCAGCAAAACTTTTAGTGATTATTGGGATGAAGAAAGAAGTATAATTGGAAACTTAAGAAGACATATACACATCTGTTTCCTTACTGGACATATGCAGGAAGCTTAAAGAGTGGGACTGAAAGATTCTAAAAGCAGACAGAAAAGGGGCAGGGGAGGGGTAGATGAGAATGAAATGAGATGTGTTAGAACCAAAAGGAGAAAATGGACAAATCTCAAATCATTGTTGAAGGCTTTAATAACCTCCTCTCAGAAAAAATAAATACTAAAGTAAACAAATATCAGCACAGATACTAAAGATCTAAATAACATTATCAACAACCTTTAATAATATTTATAGGACACTACATCCAACAACTGTAGAATAAATATTCCTACCAAGTCTAAATGAAACATTCACCAAAAATAAACTATATGCTAGATAAAAGTCAGCCTCAAAAGTTTAACACATTTTATCACCCAAAGTCCACAGTTTACAATAAAATTTTATGAATTCTGACAAATATATAAAGACATGTATACACCATTATAGTATCATACAGAACAGTTTCTCTGCCTTAAAATCCCCTGTGCTCCAAAAATTCACCCCTCTTCCCAAACTCCTGACAACTCCTGGTCTTCTTACTGTCTCAATAGTTTTGCCTTTTCAAGAATGTCACATAATTAGAATCATGTAGTTTATAACCTTTAGATGGGCTTCTTTCATTTAATGATGCACATTTAAGTTACCTCTGTTTTTGCATGGTGTAATAACTCACTTCTCTTTAGTGCTGAACAAATGCCATTGTCTGTATGTACCACAGTTTATTTGTCCATTCATCCACTGAAGAACAACTCAGTTCCTTCCAACTTTCGCAATTATGAATAAAGTTACAATAAATATCCATGCACAGGTCTTCATGAGGAAGTTTCAATTCATTTGGGTAAATATTTAGTGCAATTGCTGGATCATATAGTAAGACTATGTTTGGTTTTCTGTGAAACTGCCAGACTATCTCCCAAGTGGCTGTACTATTTTGCAGTCTCATCAGCAGTGAATGAGAGATCCTTCTGTTCCACCTCTTTGTCAGCATTTGCTGTTGGCAGTGCTTTCACTTTCTGAAACCCATGAATTCTAACAGGTATAATGGTACCTCACTGTATTAATTTGACACTCCCTAGTTATGTATGATATTGAGCATCTTTCCACATGCTTATTTTCCACCTGTGTATCTTCTTTGGTGAGTTGTATATTCAGATCTTTTGCCTATTTTTCAATCAGGTTGTTTTCTTATCAAATTCTAATAGTTCAGTGTATATTTTGAGTAACTGTCCTTTATCAATATCTTTTTGAAAATTCTTCTTTTCCTAATATGTGGCTTGTCTTCTCGTTCTATTGACAGTGTCTTTCAGAAAGCGTTAGTTTTTTTTTTAAATTTTATTAAGGTGCAGATTATCAATCTATCTTTCATGAACCATGCTATGCTATTGTATCTAAAAGGCACTGCTAACTCAAGATCATGCAGGTTCTCTCTTATATTGTCTTCTGGGAATTTTCTAGTTTTTCAATTTACATTTAAGTCTATGATCCATTTTGAGTTAATTTTGTGAAAGGTATAAGGTCTATTTAGAATTTTTTTGCATGTATCATTTTTCTAGCCCTATTTCCAGAAAGATTATCCCCTCTCTGTTGTCTTGTCTTTGCTCCTGTATCAAAGATCAGTTGACTACATTTGCGTGGGTCTATATGTGGAAAAGCTGTTCTGTTCCACTGAATTGTCTATTCTTTAGCCAATATACCATCTTGATTATTGTAGCTTTATAGAATGTCTTAAAGTAGGGTAGTGCCAGTCCTCTGATTTTATTCTTCCTTCTTCAATACGTTATTGCCCATTCTGAGTCTTTTACCTGTCCACATTAATTGTAGAATCAGTATGTCCATAACCAAAAATATCTTGTTAGGATTTTTAAATTTTTAAAATTTTTTATTTTTTTAAAGATTTCATTTATTTATTTGACAGAAAGAGAAAGACAGAGATAGTGCAAGCGGGTGGAATGGCAGGCAGAGGGAGAGGGAGAAGTAGGCTCCCTGGCAACCAGGGATCCTGTTGTGGGGCTAGATCCCAGGACCCTGGGATCGTGACCTGAGCTGAAGGCAGACGCTTAACTGACTGAGCCACCCAGGCACCCCTCTTGCTGGGATTTTGATTCAGATTATGTTGAATATGAAGATTCAGTTGGAAGGAACTGACATCTGAACAACAGAGTCTTCCTATCTAGGAACAAGGGATACCTATCTATCTACCTTCCTGCATTCCTTCCTTCCTCCCTCCCTTCCTTTCCCTCCCTCCCTCCCTCTCTTCCTTCTTCCTTTCTACTTCATTCATTAGAGTTTCATGGTTTTCTTCCTATGGATCTTGTACATATTTTGCTAGATTTATGTCTACATATTTTATTTTGTTGGGTGCTAATGTAAATGCTATTTTTTTCTTTCAAAGTCCAAGTATTCATTACTGATATTAGAAAAACTGGCTTTTGTATATTAACCTTTTTTCTTAAAACCTTGATATAATTCCTTGTGAATTCCAATGGGGTCTTTTTTTCATCATTTTGTCAGATTTTCTAAATAAACAATCATGTCATCTGTAAACAAATATAGTTCTATTTCTCCCTTCCCAACTAGTAAACCTTTTATTTCCTTTCATTATCTTATTGCATTAGCTAGGATTCTAGCAAGGTATTAAAATGGAATGTTAACAGTGCACTGTCTCACCTTATTCCTTATCCTATTAGGTAAAACATTTTTTTATATTTGGGTTTTTAAATCTTTTTATTATTAAAATAACAATTTATAGATCCATAATCATTTTTAATTACAGTAAAAATGATAAGGACAGTTAGTCTTATAATCAACCATAAAACTACTGTCAAAAGTGACTGTAAACGTTCCTCTAAATTATGTTTTAATTGCATCTGTAAAATTTTGATCTTTTATTTTCATTATCATTCAGCTCCAAATATATATATTTTTTAATATCCCTGTGATTTCTTCTCTGTTTCATGGTTGTTTTGAAATGTATTGTTTAATTTCTAAATATTTAGGCTACTGTGGCTAAATGTAAGTAAGTGATACATTGAGTCTTAAAATATAAGGTCAAGGAGACGGAGAAGATCTGGATTATATAGGGTGTTGTTGGAATTTTTCCTCTTACTCCAGGTGATGTAGGAAATCACTGAGGGGTTCTGAATGAAGAAGAAACATGATCTTATAAATAAATAAGATGTTTCTTACTTCTGTGTGCAGAATAGCCTTCATGGAGACCAAATGGAAGTGTAGTCCTCAACCTTGGCTGCATTCTGAAATTACCTGGGATGCTTTAAAAATACTAGCTCTACCCCCCCTATACACACACACACACACACACACACACACACACCATTTCACTTAATTAGGAGTTTGGCTTAGGTATTGGGGATGGTATAAATACTTAAGGTATACTGCTTTTTTAAGGTATATTACCATACCTACTTATAAATACTTTAAAAAGTCCCTCCTTCCCCAAGATGATTCCAGTGTGCATTCAAGGTTCCATGTATCATCACATTTAAACTGCATTTGTGGTTATATATAATCAGACAAAATGATAAAATAAATTATAATAAATATAAATAATAAGAGGTATTTAATAATTTAAATATATCTAGAAAAATCCTAGTTTGCTCATAGTTATAAGTTACAAATAGCATTTATTAGAATTGATATAGATATCTTTCTGAAATAACTGTCTCATCTATAGAAAAATCATGTGATGAATATATTTGTTACGGCCCTTAAAACCATGCAGATATTTGGTAGAAGTCCTGAAAGAACATCAATTCTCTAAGATTTCAGATGAGTAGAATAATCTTGAATAAATATGAATTGCAGTAAAAGGCTTCTACTAACACCAAGTAATAGTAGATCTTCATTTTAATGGAATGATCCAACTCAAAGAATGATTCTCAGATTTCAATTAATGGTAGTGACTGGTTCAAACTGGTATCTAATGCTTTTTAAACTATTTGTGGTTTATCTCTTTTTTTCAAGCCATGTGACAAACCATAAAACAGACTCTTAACTATAAAGAATAAACTGAGGACTGTTGGGAGGACGGTTGGGTGGGTTGATAGGATAAATTGATGATGGGTATTAAGGGGCACACTTATGATGAGCACTGGATATTTTATGTAAGTGATGAATCACTAAATTCTACACCTGCAACTAATACTACACTGTATTTAACTAACTGGAAATTAAATAAAAACTGAAAAAGAAAAAGTGAATTGTTAATATATTTTATTTATATTTAGTCATTTAATTGTAATTATGTGTCAAAACCAGTAAGTTTTTTCTTTTCATTGAAAGAAAATCTTATACTTGTTTTGGTCTTTTAAAAAGAAAAAAATCTGAACTCCAAAACAGCTTTTTCATCCAAACTGTTTAAATTTCAACACAATTCTTACCCCTGGCTGAGAAATGTCTCAAGCAATATTCTCTCACAGAATATGAAATTATAAATAACTTCTAAGAGGATGAAGGAAAAATGAAATATGGGGGGAAATATGACAATGACAAATATAACACCAGTAAGTAATTTAATCTTATTGTAAATCATTTTTCTTTCCCATCTTAAAAAAAAAATAATAAAAATAAAAGTTTTTCTAAAAGTCTCCTGAAAGATAGAGGAAGATACTGGCAAGATAATTGGTCTGTAAACAGCACTGATATCCATTAAAAGTATTACTTCTGTAGTCCAGTGACAAACACCTGTTTGTACTAAAACTTGATGAAAGCTGATATTATGGAAGATTTCAAAATAAAATGGCTATTATTTCTTCTATTTGCATTCCAAAATAATGGCCCTTAAAATGGGAGAGAACTATAGAACTATAAGTTAGTGGAGAAAACTATAGGGCCAAAAGTTAGAAAATGTACTAAATTAAATTAATTTTCTTAGGAGGCTTTTTGGAAAACATTAAGATGACTGAAATTTAAATATCAAGAGCATTTTTTAAAAAGAGCTCAGAGTATCCCATATGGCATCTCATTTAATACTAAAAAAATTCTTTGTGGACTAGAAGAAAAATCATTATTTATAATTCACAGATTTATTAAATATAGATTGGTTAAATTTTTGAAATGAAGGCAGTTCCTTATCTAGTTCCATGGGTATAAAACATTATAAAGGAGTTAAAATAATGACTTATGGAACACATCACAATATTTTCCAGTAAATATCAGATATCATATATGTAACTTTAGTAGACAGCCTTGATTCTCCACATATTTATAAGAATGATTAACAAACTAAGATATCACAATGTATTTTTATAGGTACCACACTGTGGCAAGCTAGTGCCAAGTTGAAGAGTAACATTATACTCTTTCATAATGTAGACGGTTCTTCAGTGGTTAGTCCACATTTTAACTCTAAACCATAAACATAACAAATTAATGCTAATTGATTCAGTGGCACTGATACTAAGACCTCATATTGGTTGTGTATCGGTGATTTTACAATTGCAATGGGTGATTTATCTGTGAATTATGCTTGTTTACTTGAATGAGTCATCTAGGAAGAACAACTTACTCAATTTCAAGGAATGGCTCAGAAATTGGGAAATAATGACATTCAGTAAATGTTCTGTAGTCATCTTTGTTAATAAAATTGGAAGAGCTTTGTACTATTTTTCAGTATTAATCTATCAGAAACAATCACAAATTCATAATATATTTACCAAATTATTTTTTGAAATTTATTTTATTAAGATTTTATTTATTTATTTGAGAGAGACACAGAGAGAGAGCATGAGCAGAGAGAAGGAGAAGCAGACTTCCTGGTGGGCAGGGCTCTATCCCAAGACCCCGAGATCATGAACCAAGCCAAAAGCAGACACTTAACTGACTGGCACCCCTGATATTTATTTTAATTGATTTATGTCAAATCTGCTCTTAACCAGAGGTCAGTAGGTGATGACCCATGGGATAAATCCACCTGGCTGCCTGTTTCTGTAACACTTTATTAGAACACAGCATTACCAATGCAACCAGCAATGCACCAATGTACCGCACCAAAGCAGTGAATATTAGTTCACATATTGTCTATGTGGCTGGTTTTGCACTACATCAGCATAGCTGAATAACTACAACAGAGACTGTATGAACCAGAAAGAGGGAAGAATTTACTATATGGACTTTTATATAGAAGTCTGCTTCTTCCTTCTAAAAAAATTATTTTGTTTGTTTGAGAGAAGGAAAGCAAGAGCAGGGGGTATGGGCAGAGAGAGGGAGAGAGAATTCTCAAGTAGACTCCCCGCTGAGCACAGAGCCTGCCTTGGGGGGCTCCATCCCAGGTCCCTGAGATCATGATGTAAGCTGAAACCAAGAGTCAGACTTAGCCACCCAGGCACCCCAGAAGTTTTTTTATTTCTGTTTTAGACTATCAAATTGCCATGCTTTGTATATGTCAAGTGAAGCAAGAAATTCAGAAAAAAACGTATCTAACTTATTAGCTATCTTTACCAATTATTAGCATTAGACACATTTTTCCTTCCCCAAAGACAAATAAACACAAACACCTCCAGTGGATGTGATTCAGTGTATATCATAATAACCAATACAGATACAAGAGAAGAAAAGGTATTAATTTTCTGTTAAAAGCAATGTGCTAATATATGAGAAATGAGAAATAGCATAACTAAATTACAGTGTATATCTTCCAGAAGAGAAGACTATTACAGAAAAAGAAAGAGAATCAGTTACTATTTTATAGTACATGTGGAATAAACCCAAGCTAATTAGAATGGGCAATAACAAAATATGCCAATGTGTTATGAACAATAATGTATATTATCTATAAACCTATTCTATTATTCTTTTAAGTTGTAGAAAATGCCAAGCATAATTACAAAATATGTATTCAAAACATGTAAACCACTAATTTTCCACTTGTAAAAGCCTGATTCAAAAAGCAATTTACTTTATGGTTTACTTAAGCTTTGCAACTACATTAAAATATGATAGTATATACACAACAGCTTGTTAACAAGATTATCATAACATTAAAATCATAATGTGGCACTTCAATTATGGATACTTAAAATTAAAGCTAATCCTCACAGTACCAATTTTTATCTCCTAAATAATTTTAGCTATTAGCTGCTCATTCAAAGTCTGTATCTAAAATGATAAGCATTCTAGAGTAAGACTTAGCTCTGCACTTTTCTTTGGTAGCAAAACAAAAGCTGTATCCCTTCCTTTCTAGTCTTTAATACACAATCTTAAGCTACTAGGGGAAAATGAAATTTTCTTGTTAGCATAGCTAAATTATATTTATGTATACTGCTGCTAATTTGTTGTTTTAAAGATAAACATCCAATTTACCAATGATTTATATTTTCTTTTCTGGTCTATCATTTAAAGCTACTGAGTTGTCATAAAATGGTAGTTACCATTTTAATTTGATTTTCCTCTATAAATACTCCTTTTAAATAGTGTCTAGTACATAGCAGGTACCAGGTTAAATGAGTGAATGAATATTTAGATTAATAAACATGATAATGCATTTTATAAATATATAATTAAATTAACCTATGTCTGATTTCATTTGTGCTATTGTTTTAAAAAATTATCATTGATAGGTATATGATCAATATTTCTCATATTCAAGTTCTAATTAAAATTCAAAGTAGAGAAAGAGATTTGTAAATCAACATAGTTTCAAATTCATATATATCAATCACCACCAAATCCATTAATAATTCAGAAGTATTAATGCTAAGCATATATTTAATTTTACTAATAAACATGACTGAGAATTAATACAGGACTTTTCTCCTATTTCCCATGAATAGTGAAAAAATTAAAATATCTTTGGTCCATCAAAAATTAAATGACAAATCTTGCTTTCATTCGCCTCTGGAGTGAGTGAAAGGAACATTCATAATTTATACTATAAATAGATGATACCAAATGTATGTTTGTACCCATATGTATTTGTGTGTCAAATGTGTCTATGTATATATATACATATACTCATATTACACAAATTGCATAAACTTAGTTATACAGAATATATACCCAAATTCAATTAATTTCATATATTTTGAGTAATTAATCATTTCCCTAATGCCTAACCAACATTTTCTAAGCTGTATTCCAGTACTATATTTATTAGAGCAGTCATATCATCATTATCTAGAAAAAGTGATAGCATACTTTTGTGTTTAGATTTCACGGAATCTTAAGATATTTACAGCTTGGTTGCCACTTGCATATGTTAGAAGACCAAATGTAGGAAGCTACTTTGGGCATAGTGGAATATGTGCCTCATTATGTAAGAAATGATAAGGAAAAGACAGTCTCCTCTGCATAGAAGAACAAGAAGATACTCTTATAATTTGCTGACCTGGTTGAGGAGGGTTACCTTCTAGAGAGATACTTGCTGATCCGTTTAGTGAAAGAGGACTTGGAGAAATGTAATTATGAAGGATCAAGAAATCTGATTGAAATAGAAAACTAAACATTGCTTCTGAATCTAATCTCACAGGTCAAACTTTTCATATAGTTAAAAAACAAACACAAATATGCACATATACATGGTATTTGTTATTATAATGTTTATTTATAAAAACTTTGAAAGCAAAAAATATGTATCAGATGTTGTCACCTATAATCATTGATAACATTATATAATGCATCCAGAATTTTGAAAAAACTGTATTTACTGTCCATACTACTTAAAAACCTGATGATGTTGCTATAAGTATTTTGTTAACACTTTCTCACCTTATATTTTACTTCAATGACATTTCAAATTTTGTCATGCCCTACATTCATTTTTAAAATTATCTAACTCACTACTCATAAATATTTAGGTTGTCTTCTCCTCCCCTTTTGCTTTTTTACTGTCATAAAAGAATTTCATTGAACCCCCTTGTACATAATTTTTTGTAATCCTAAGAGATATGTCTAAAAAGCACAGGAATCTCCAAATTCAAAATACTGTCATACTGCAAGATTTCCTTGACTGGGAAGGGAAGATTTAGACAGAGAGATAGAAAGTACACATTTATGTATACAAACATACCCATTTACACATATATAATATAGGCATACATACAAATTTATCTATAAAAATAAGATTAAGTAGGATAATGTTAATATTCTTATCTTCAAATCTTATTCAGATAGACAAAACTACTCATAGAAACAGTTTGTACTGCAGTTCATGTAGAGGTACTACTTAAAGACGTATCAGTGTAGTTTAACCATTATGTTTAGTAAGGGATGCAATCTTAATATAACTAAAACATTAATGTAACAATAAGCAGCTAGATACCAGGAGTAACACAACCCTTAGTTCAGTTGGTAAACAGTCCCATTACCACTGGATATTAACAGAGAAGTAAATTAAAGATGTACCTTTTAGACTAACACGTCTAGAAGAGAAAAACTGGAAAATACTTCTTTTAAATGTCACTGGATCTCTCCTTAAGACCCGAGTCTTTAATGAAAAGTTTAGATTGTTGTTTGTGTGCCTCCCACCTCTCAAAGTCTAATGAGTCTGAAGTAAAGAAACAAGCACATTAAAGCTATGTTAACCTTTTGACTTAAATAATATTTAGAATGTGGTTGTATCTCTTAAAACTATTTTCCAAGCTTATATAGTTACACTCTGTTTAACTCTGTATAAACAGCTGTGTTTATGGCCCACCTACAAATACTATTACACACACCAGAAAAAAAGCCAGAAACATAAACTGTGCAACTCAACATCACCATCTAGTGACAGAATTCCTAACACGTGACGAAGCCAAGCAAAAAGGAAGAATAAATTTCATGTATGTCCTGGAAGTTCATCTCTAATAATAAAAATCTAAATATAAATGGTGTCCCTGAATAGGTTTGGCTCTGCAATTAAAATACTGACCCCTTATTAGCAATGTTCATATTCCAAAAATGTAATTTATATTCTTGCCATAGAAGTATAACCATAAATCTGACCAATCTCTATTTTTATGTATTAAGTCTTTATCTAAAAACTTCATACCATATTTTTACTTTTTGTTCTTAATGAACTATATGTACCATTCCTTTTTCAGAATTTGACGCTCCCTCTTCTCAAGTTATTCAATTGAATTACCTTCCAATTTCACATATGTACTAAACATGTCCCACTATTGCCTCTGGAACTGAAAGGGGGACAGAGAGACACAATGTTAAAAAGGTTCCACGTTTTACCCTTGATGTTTAGAATTTATTACAGGGTCTAAAACAGGTGCAAAATACAGAAAATACTGATAATACTGAAATCAAATCACTCTGGCATGATAAGAAGGTTGAACTGGCAGCGATAAGGAAAAATATGATGAAAAGAAGTTGTGAATTTTACCTCTAAATTCCCTAGTATCATACAAAAGACAGAGATTTAACCCAGAGATGCACTTTTTCCTGTCTTTAAAATGTTTTTTCTTATGTCATCATTTTTAGAAATCCTGTACAATATTTCTACACATCTATGGAACTATAGTAAACTCTGCACAAGTTAGACAAGAAATATTCCCTCTGGTATTCTACATTCTAAAGCTACACTGAAGTTTTCCAGGCAATTCCATTATGTATGACATATGTAAATTCTTAGAAATAATCAGTATAATACCATTAAATGCAAATAATGTATACAAAGATAATACTTTATACCTTCATTTTATTGTTTCATAAATTACAAAACATCCTCTCCTACATTATTGTTTTTCATATCAATCCTATTAAGTTTTTAATCCTATTTTACAAAAAAGTAAGACTAAAAAAGATTAATGTACCTAAAATCACAGTTGGAGTCTAAAATCTGATTTTTACCACTTATCCTAGTATTCATATTTTATTCTTTCCATTTCTCTATTTCTTACTTCATTATTTTTCAAATCATTCATAATATGCTTCCATTATAGAAAATTTAGAACAGAAAATTATAAGCCTGAAAAAAGTATCTGTTCGCCCATCACCTAAATATAATAGCTATTTTACTACATTTTAATCTCATCTTCTTCTTCTGCATTCTTTATATTCAGTGGAGATAATGTTCTACATACAATTTTGTTTCCTGGCATTTTTCAGTGAACATTTTAACATAAGGATTCCTGTGTTACTAAAAACACTGTGGTAAAGATCATTTTAATATCCAGATAGAATTAAATATGCCACAATTTACCATTGTGTGTGTATAAGATATGTTAAATATATATTTTGTAAATATATTAACATGTTAAATATAAAACATGTTAAATCTATATTTTATAAATATATTTAACTTTATATCTCTATATATAAATATAAAACCATATGTATGTATATAAAAATATAAGTCATATGTATCACATATATAATACTTATCTCCTTGTCTCCTTAATAGTATATTACTAGGTTCTATTCAATTTGTTTGCTGTTATGGTCTAATAATTTGAGAAACAGATTCAGATTGTCCATAATTTCTAAGTCTTCTGTATAATCTATTTCAGGAAGTTAAATTAATGTGGAAAGGGTATGTTTGTTTAAGGCTTTCATACTTACTGGTGCAATTCTTTCCTTAAATGCAGCAATCATTCCCACTCTTCTTGAGCTCTGAGAATAAGAAATAGCTGTCTTGCCATTCCAGTGCTAGGACTCAAAAATCTCCCCCCTGAACTGAAGTAACGTCAGTAATCAAGAAATTAGTACATTTTTTACATAACTTATATTTTGTTGGCTGTTACAGTTGAATATTTTCAAAGATTTCTTAATCATACTTTGCCAATTATCCACTGAGCTTCTAATCTTTCTGAATCTTTTTTTTTTAATTTATTTATTTGTCAGAGAGAGAGAGAGCAAGCACAGGCAGAGGCAGAGGGAGAAGCAGGCTCCCTGCCGTGCAAGGAGCCCGATGTGGGACTCGATCCCAGGACGCTGGGAACATGACCTGAGCCGAAGGCAGCCGCTTAACCAACTGAGCCACCCAGGCGTCCCCTTTCTGAATCTTTTAAACACACTTTTAAAAACAGCAATATAGTACACTGATGTTGTCTTTTAATTTCATGCTTTCTTTCTACATACAGAGGCTTTTTTAATGCAGGTAAAGCTTAGTGATTTCTTCAGCTATTTTTTAGCTTATCATCTCTTTCCCCATCCAAACCTCAAAAAAAAAAAAAAAGCCACTTCCATGTCTAGTAGACTTTGGCTGTTTCATTTATTTCATTTAGCTCTTTAATATACATGAAACATCCTTTAGCACCTGTGAGGTGAACATGTAAAATGATTTCTTTTTTCCAAATAACAAAACAACCGCCTCTTATACCACCTATTCAGTGATTCAGCATGTCCTGGATGATTCAAGGTACCTTATAATATAATAAAATCACAGGATCGTGCATTGCAACCACTAACTGGTTATGGGTAATGCATAGAAAACCTCATAAATTTCCATCTTTATCTTAAATCTGACCACATTACTAAATTATTTTATTAATTCCTAGAGTGTTCTTGGTAATACTCTTAAAGAAGTCACTTACCTTCTTAGAGTTAAGAGTACTTCTTTAAGAGTTAATACTCTTAAAGTCACTTATCTCATCCATATCGAGTCATTGTTGTTAATTTTGGTTTTACAACCATTACCATGTAATGAATATATCCTGTACCCTTCATTTTTTGAGAGATCCAGTGTGTGATGTATATGTGTGATGTGTGTGAACATGGTTTTGGCCTTACCCTAGCCACTCACTCCACTGATGAGAATCCCATTAGTGAGAGATGGACTGATATCAGGTTAGCAACTCAAACATCCCTGCAGGGTGCTGCCCAAACCACAGCCTCTAAACGCATACAAGTACTTACATTTAGATCAATAAAAGTTAAATAAAATTAAATATTCAGTTCTTCAGTTACAGTAGCCATAATTCAGGTGCCTAGTAGCCATGGGTGGCCAGGGGCAATCATGCTAAAAAAACACAGACATAGAACATTTCTACTAAAGACCGTTCTACTCCAGTTCACAGAAAATTCTACTGTGCAGCACTGCTCTAGATATCTCCAGGAGCCACAGAACACTGGCCAGAAATGCCGCCCACCCTTTTTTCCTTAGGCACACCATTTTACAGTTCCAACTTACTCTGCTGGAGAAAGTTATTTATAATATTTAAATCTCAAAATATGTTTCTTTGTGACACACATTTTCCTAAGCCCAATAATTTCTTAGGCATTTGGTTAGACTCTCCTCCTGTCTGATTTGATGTCCTATTCTTGGAAATCATATCCTTTCCTATGGCTACAAGAATCAAGATACTTAACAAGTCCCAAATGTGCACATCAACCACCAGTATTTTTCTTGAGTTGTAGAATTATATTTTTCCTCTGCTTATCGCAAATTTACACGAGTTTGCCGTAGCCATCTCAAATTCATTTGAAAACCAAGATACTCTTCTTTAATCCTCTTTTCTCTATATATATTAATGTATATCCAAGTATTCAAAATAAAACATTTGACTTGCCCTTAGTGATTCTCCTTCCTACCTTTATCTTTATCAAGAATTCAACAAATAATTATTGAGCACTATTATATGTTAATACTATGATGAGCCTAAGAATACAAACAAGGACAAAATAGCAATCTTCCTACTCTCATGGAATTTACTTTCAAGTTGGGCACACAAATAAGCTATAATTTATTCAAAAAGGGTAAGGATTTAAAAGGTTTTAAACAGAGTAGCAAAGATTAAATCAGGGTTATGATTTACTGAGGCTAAGCCAAAGTCTCATCAGATCTACATTCTAAATATTTCTATATTTCTCAAAAATATGCCCCTGCTCTGTTGACCTCTACGCCCTTCCACCCTTATCTTAGTGAGGTCACTGATTTCTCTAGTTCTCTCTTCCCCTCCACTGCACCCTCTATTCTGCTGCAAAAACAAACTTTTAAATTATTTTTTTTCCTATTCTAGGTTTCGCTAAAACCTGATCAGGTATCTGGGTCTTTTTTAGCCAGTACATTCCAGAGTAGGTTGTAGCCTCTTGTGTTTTAAGATTATGGCTACAAGTCCTCATATCTGGAATCAGAGGGAAGCATGGGAGGGGCCTAAAATGATTCATGAGCTGGGATACTGAGACAAGAATACGTTCAAGACTTCTTGGCAAAGACTGGCTATGAAGAGACAGTGGATGAGATGACAGAGAACCAAGCAAGAACAGAATCCTCTTTCCTGTTCTATGTTCATAAAAAAATGGTAGAACTTTAATAAACAGGAAGGGATATCTAACTTGGTGACAGTGCCCAAACACAGCACTCAAAAAATGTCAATCTTCAGATTCTGTCCTCTTCTGTTCTAGCTTCTCCAGGCTAGACACACTCAAGACAAGAACATCACTGCAGGTGTCCGGAGCCACCCGCGGGGGGCTGCAGAGGCTAAGCTTCCGAGAGAAGAGAATGTTCCCATAGCTGAGCTAGGCCATGTCATGGACCAAGACCAAAGCTACCATGGAATTTGGGGAACCAAAGAAAGGACTCAAGACTGGGGCTTTGAGTCTTTACACCAAGTATTTGATTTTTATACCTGTCTCCTCCACTCGACTATTAGCTACTTGAGGGCAGGAACTGTCTCTTACTCATTTCTATATTCTTGTCACCGGGTATATTACAAAAACCCAATAAACATTTATTAAATAAATGAAAGACTGTTACCTATCCCTGCATTGTAACTTCTTCTCCATTAGAATTCTACAAAATTCTAATTTTTATATTTAGTTCTGTCACCCCCTTCCATTAAAAACATGACTTCTTGAAATAATTTATATTCTTTATCACAGCAAGCTAGATTCTAGGTAACTGGCTTCCAGAATATAGTACCAAACACATTTCCAGCCAGCCTTCTAAGGACAGCCCCAATGCTGAGGATTTCAGCAAATTATTCATATCTGTCTCCCACTGCCTCTTCTTGCACCCTGAGCTTCTGAATTGCTCCCATCACCTTTGCCAACTTCACACTGCTTCATTTCCACCCATGGATTCTTGACCTATAAGGAGAAATGTTACTAATTCAAACATTCTGCCTATGTGAGTTTTGTAGGGAAACATATGTTCAAAAGAGCTTGAAAAATTTTGCTTTACATTAGCTACTAACTGTTCCCGATATACACCTTGCACCTGCAGGCCTCTATGACTGCTCAACCCTATCTCCTCTACCTGTAAAACTGGCCGACTTGCAAGGCCTACATCAAATTTCTCACCCTCTCCATAGTTTTCTGTGATCTAGACACCCTTCATATAAGGCAAAAATTGATCACAGATGAGAGAACAACTAATTTTTGCCCTTTTATGCATTCTCCTCTTATTCTTAGTCACAGAGCATCACGACTTTTCCCCCTATGCTTCTATAATCTTACATATAAAAGAATGAGCTCCTGCTACATTTCCTAAAGGCAAAAAAACAAAAGCAAAAACAAAAGTGACAGGCCCACAGATGAAATCGTTGAATACTTTGGTTACTGAATTATTCGTTTAGTGAATCTAAACACTATGAATGTGTGTATGTGTAAAAAATGCAGCTATGTAAACAGAGTACGTTATACAACCATATAATTAAAAGCTGATTTAAATTATCTAGAATACTGTTTTATCTGATAGCATGAGTGACTGAAAGCTTACTCCAACAAGGTAATACTTGTTTTTCTTATTAGTTCATCTCCACTTTTTAAAAAGCAGATTATCCTGGAATTTTCTAAAATGTAATTATTACAAAATTTGGCAGAATAATCTCTTTGTACACAGTTCTCCCTTAACTCAGTTCGGTTTTCCTTGCTAACCAATTTTCTATACTAATTACATGTCCCTTCCTTGTTCATTATATTTCCCTCAGTCACATCCATTTCATTCACATTGCCCCTCTGTAATTCCTTCTATATTTTAGGGCTTCACTTCTTTTATTCAGAGCTTCAGAGCTGGCATTCTCTTTGTTTTCTGTGTGCCTATGTGTTTACTTCAAACTACATACATATAAAAAGATGCAGAGAGTAACTGTAGTTTCCTAGATAAATATTGTGGACACTTAATATATTCAAAATCATTGTAACAAGCATGTACAAAAACGATGTCTTCAACTTATAACTGTGGTAGTTTTAGATACAGGATAAAGACTGTTGAAAAACAGGGGTTCATTCATAATTTCTACATTGGCTTTTTTTCACAATCTATTTTATACCTTATTTTTAATTTATTACTATTTTTCAAAAACTTCTGTGAATGTCTGATTGCATTTTATAGGTGCAAATTCTCTATTATACACTCAGTTCTATTTTTCCCTCTTTTTTTATTAGTAAAGACATTAACAATAAAATAGGCTCACTTGCTCCAGCTGGTAATTTCTCAGTACTAGTAATATATTATTCCTCTTTTTGTGACATCATAATCATCTATACAGAAGTACCATGTATCTTTGTGTAGAAGCTACTGTTTCCATTAAATTTAATTACCTCCCCCTGTGGTTTTAAATAGAAGTGGCTTCAAAATGAGGGCAGCTTCTATTAAATTTAATTACTTTCCCCTGCTGCTTGCACGGTAAAAGGAAGGTTACTAAATGAGAGCAGCTTCTAAACTAAAGTATATGGTAACTGTGTCCTAGCAATAACAAAATTGTACCCAAGCTACTCTTCTAGGAAGCCTCATAGGTTTATACTTTCTCTTATTTTTAAATTATTTTTAACTTTAAGATCCTAAAAAAAAATTTTATAGGAGGAGATATCCTTTAAAAATCAATTATAGTTTCTCAGACTAAATAGAAATACCTTTTCTATACAAATATAACAGAAATTATCCCACTGAAATGTTCAGCTCAGAGCTTTTAAAATTAACCTCATTTGTTGTTTTCTAGCTCTATGGATGATGAGTTTTATTCCTCACACATATTTAATGTCTAGTAAAAGATGGATTTAAAGACAGCTTCCTAAAAGTTCTTTAAAAGATATCAAGTTTGGGAAGATTTCAGAGAAATATTTAGAGTAGTAATGTTAAAAAGTGAAAAAAGAAAAAAAAACAAGCTCACTATATTTGAAAAAAGTTAATCCATATGCTTTATAAAAGTGTGAAAATGTAAATCAGTTTAAAAACACTATGATATAATCCTATAAAATCTAATAGAATATGAAATTTTAAGTACCTCTTTTTAAATTAAATATTAATTAGGAGAAAATACTACTCAGTTTAACCACTGTACTGTTTATTTTTTTATATTCAGGCAGAATTTAGATGAACAATATTTCCATTCAATCACACAGTTTAGTATAAATATAAAACAAGACACCCCTTAAGCATTTTAAGTAACAAATTAAACATTTACATTTTTTACTGTGCACTGAGGCTTAACATTTATGCAGCTTCAAAACCAAAGTACAGCCTCAAGGGAAGTCTCTCCACTGACAAATTAATACCTTAGAGAACAGAGCTGAATGGTGGCAATGAACTCATTTGTTCCCCCAATAATGAAGAATGACTTTTTCTTTACCACATCTGTGACTGTTGCTATGGTGACCCAGACTTACCTCATTGCTTCTCGGAGAGCTCCTCGCTCACCAAGAGTCGTGTGCTTGATGTCATCAAAATTATTCTCCAGCTTCTCGCATTTCTGCAACATATTAAAAAAACACATTAATCCTCCAACATTCTAAGATAAAATTATATCTATGCAATTATGTAAAAATATACTTGATTATATTGATTATGGACTCATGAAAAATATGCACACCACTTTAATTGGGTGGGATTCATTAAAATTGACAGTGTGAATTCAACAGTAACAAAATAAAAATGTCTTATGATACAGCTATCACAGAAGTCTTTTTATCAATTTTTCAAAATGGGGTAAATAGAATAAATTAATTTTATATAAAATCAGTACAACTCCTAAAGCTTTAAGGTTTAAAAATTAGTTCTCTAAAATGATCTCAAGCATATCAAAACCAGTTTGAATTCAAAAGAGAAAGTCAATAAAAGTAAGTCTGAAATCATGACTAACTACATAGGATAAATAACTAGTTCTAAAAAAATTAGCAGTTACTGACATGGAAAGATACAGCCCAGGTATAATTATAAAAGTTCCAGCATTTGCAACCAAAATTTTAGAGTGAGATCTTTAAATAACAATTTTATATATGATATTTATAAATACATGTATACAGATATGTTTAAAAATAAATATATATTTTATACATATATATGTTTAAAAATAAATAAGTTCAATTCTTTAAAATTAAGTGACATTGTATCAGGTTCTCAGCATTATTGGACTGAATTTTCTAACAATTTTTATTTATTTTTTATTACAATCTTAACTACATTTTTATATATATAACTCAATGTTACATGACCCAAATAAGTTCTGAGAACATAACATAGTATAGAATTAAGTTTTATTTTATTTTTTTAAAGATTTTATTTATTTATTTGACAAAGAGACAGAGAGCATGAGAGGGGAGAAGGTCAGAGGGAGGAGACTCTCCGCTGAGCAGGGAGCCCGAGGCGGGACTCGATCCCAGGACTCCAGGACCACGACCCAAGCGAAAGGCAATTGCCCAACCAATTGAGCCACCCACGTGCCCCTGGAATTAAGTTTTAAACTAAAAATGTATCCATGAATCTTTTGGGATATTAGATTTTATATAGAATTTAGGGGTATTTAGGTAATAAAATAATTAGATTCAGCTTTTAGCTAATTTAACAAGCTAAAACTTTAAATATGAATGCATTCCTTCCATTTTAAATTTTAACTAAAAACTGTTTTTAGAAAATTACAGAATTTAGATTAATAATTTCCAATTTATAAGAATTAACTTATTTAAAATCTACTGAAATATATAAACCACTATTTTTATCTTGCTTTTTTTTTAAAGCAGCCAAATTAGACCAAAGATTTTTAACACATTAACATGTTTTTACAGTGAAAATGGTGAAAATTACCAAATATATCTAAAACAATTTGAATTCTGAATAACAGTCCTATTTTGGATATATAAATTGCAAATATCTCCTTCTGCTATATGTCTTATGTTTTTACTTTTTTAATAGTGTCTTTTCACAAAGAAAATTTATTTTTAATGAGGTCAAATTTATTGTTACTTAAATTTGTAGTTAATAGTTATTGCCTTTTTTTTTTTTTTTAAGATTTTATTTATTTATTTATTTGTCAGAGAGAGAGAGAGAGAGCGAGCACAGGCAGACAGAGTGGCAGGCAGAGGCAGAGGGAGAAGCAGGCTCCCTGGCAAGCAAGGAGCCCGATGTGGGACTCGATCCCAGGACGCCGGGATCATGACCTGAGCCGAAGGCAGCCGCTTAACCAACTGAGCCACCCAGGCGTCCCTAGTTATTGCCTTTTAAAGAAATACTTGACATCTTCAAGGTTATGAATATTTTCCTATATTTTTTATAAGACTTTATTATTTTACATTTCACATTTAGATGTTCAGTTCTCTGGGACTGATATCTGTATATGATGTGAGATAGGAAATCACACCATATAGGTAATTAAATCAATACTAATTATTGAAATTACCATCATTTCCCCACTGTAATTAATCTTTTCCATAAAGTAAGTCAGTATATATGTGGTATATTTCTGGATTCCATTATGAACCAGTACTCAATTTTCTATACTTAGGCCAGTTTAACACTATTTTAAATACTTATACCTATAATAAATAAAGAACTCCTACAAATAAATGTAAAAAAGACAAATAGCTCAATAAAAAACAGGGCAAAAGACTTATATAAAAACCATATACAAAAGAATGTCCAAAATTACTAATCAAAAACAAACAAACAAACATGTTCAACATCAATGGAATTATCATTACACACTGTGAAAATGACTAAAATATAGATCATACAAACTGCTTTTTTAGTATAGAAAGCAAGTGAAGCACTGCCACTGGAACTGTAAAATGTTACAATCACTTTGTAAAGCTTTTTGAAGTACTTTCAAAAGCTGAACTCATGCCTAGGAATATACCCAGAACAGATTTATAAAATGTTCACCTAAATTCATGTACAAAAATATTACTAGTAACGTTATTCAAGATAGCCAAAACCTGAAACAAGTCAAATGTACATCAAGTTGGAATATATAAATAGATCATTATATAGTAATACAATGATAAACTATATAGCAATAAGAATGAGCACACTACAACTACATGGAGTGCATGGATACATTTCACATACATAATATTGGGCAAAAGATGTGACACACAAAAGAGAAAGAACACATAACAAAATTATTCCACTTATATAAAGTTCAAAACAGGTAAAGTTACAATGATAAACCCAAAAATGAAAAAAAAATCCATTTATATGACAATTAAAAAGAATAAATGTTTCTGAATAAATTAAAAAAGAAGCATATGACTTGTGCACTGAAAAGCACAACACATCAAGAAAAAATTAAAGAAGACAAAAATAAATGGAAAGACATCCCATGTTCATGGATTATAAGACTTAAGATTAAGATGGTGCTATGCCCTAAAGTAATCTAAAGATTCAGTGCAATTCCTGTCAAAATCCCAGCTGACATTTTGTTGCAGATTTTGACAAGCTGATCTTAAGATTCATACAAATCACAAGGGACCAGAATAGTCAAAAAATTCTTAAAAACAGAAGTGCAAAGTTGAAAGACTCATAAAAGAATTCCTGACTTCAAAACTGACACTAAAACTAAAGTAATTCAGACATTGTGGTATTGGTATAAGAATGGAAATGAAAGGCAACATACATCCACATATACATATTTGTATACAAAGGTCCACAGCATCATTATTTATAACAGACAAAAAATAGAAAAAAATTCAAAACTCAAAAAGTTGATAAAATGATAAATGCAGTATAATGATGTAACAGAATATAATTTCATGATAAAAAGGAAGTTCTGACATATACTACAACATAGATGAGAATTAAAAATATGCTAAGTGAAAAAGCCAGATACAAAAGGCCACACTGTATAATTCCATTTCTTTTTTTTCTTTTTTTAAAGATTTTATTTATTTATTTGACAGACAGAGATCATAAGTAGGCAGAGAGGTAGACAGAGAGAGAGGAGGAAGCAGGCTCCCTGCTGAGCAGAGAGCCCGATGTGAGGCTCAGTCCCAAGACCCCAAGATCATGATCTGAGCCAAAGGCAGAGGCTTAATCCACTGAGCCACCCAGGTGCCCCTGTATAATTCAATTTCTATAAAACATCAGTACAGGCACATCCACAGAGACAGTATGGAGATCAGTGGTTGCCAAAGACTGAAGAAAGTGGGGGAATGAGTGCTAACGGTAATGAGGTTTCTTTTGGGGGAGATAAAAGTGTTCTGGAATTAGTGGTGATAGATGCACAACTCTGTGAATATATTAAAAATATGTGAATATGAACATATGAAAATATGTGAATAAAAATATGTGAATATACATAAAAGCGAACTCTATGGTATGTAAATACATCTCTGTGAAGTTATTGTAAAAATAGGCAAAGCTAATCAAAATAGTGACTACAGGAGACACAAGAGGGTCTTCTACAGCACTGTTTAATTCATTTTGTGAAAATTCATGGAACTGAGTACTAACATTCTATTTTTCCATGTGTAATTATAATACAATAAAAAGTTTTTAGGAGAGAGTTTGAATTCTGATTTGGAAATCATAATGCAATCACGTATCACTATAATTAGAATGTAAAAATGCATATAAAGAAGTTCAAAGTATCTAACACAGTAAATATTAGCTATCAACTAATAATCATAGAATAACATTTTATTGTTTATTAAAATTCTGTATGAAACAACCAATTCCTATAACAAAATCCAACTTACCCTTTTTGAAATGAAATAAGTAATTCAGATTATCAGAGAATGTTGAATAAACAAGGGCACTTCTCTAAAATTACAATTACCAATGTTTTTCAAAGTTTCAGTTGTGGCTTTGTATTTCTTTTGATTTCAAAGTAATTCAGAAACAAATGAAATTTTTAAAGTTTCTGGAAATATCTGTACATTTTATGTTGACTATGCTGCTTTCTTAATACATTACAATAAAATAAATGCTAACAATAAAAGAAATTTAAAGTAAGACAGGATAGTTTCAGTATTTCTTAACATTTCTATTAAGTATGCACTTTATTAAGATTTTTCCTCCTCTAATTGTTTGCCAGTGAGTTCATGAAAGTTTTCATTTATTTCAAATTGTCTAGGAAGCTTCTAATCATCAGTTTTCTTTACTTTTACAATGTACACAAAGTAATTAAAAAATAAAGTCATGTGATAAATTCAGTTACATCCATTTCCTACATGCAACCTACAACATAGCTTACTGTTAACAACTGCTACTCAAATAATGCCTTTTGGAGTAAATGAATACCTAAAAAGACCCCAGCACAACTACTAGTTATATGGTATTTGGAATGCACTATTTTTTTTTTAAATTTTATTTATTTGTCAGAGAGGGAGAGAGAGCGAGCGAGCACAGGCAGACAGAGTGGCAGGCAGAGGCAGAGGGAGAAGCAGGCTCCCCGCCGAGCAAGGAGCCCGATGTGGGACTCGATCCCAGGACGCTGGGATCATGACCTGAACCGAAGGCAGCCACTTAACCAAATGAGCCACCCAGGCGTCCCTGGAATGCACTATTTTTAACCTTCATATAATTAAACTTAATATATGAATAGTATCTATCCATAATTCTAAACACATCTCACAATGCAATTTTTAAAGTTGCATAATATTCCAATGCCTCGATGTGCTGTTATTTATTTAGCCGGTTTCTTTTTTATTTGGTTTGCTAATGATATTTTAAACATAGGACAGGAATATATGGTTGAAAATTAATTAAATGCTTAAAAATATTTCAAAAAGAAAAACAAACGTTCATTGGCTGAGATTATTCCCATGTAATTCAAATTGTTTTCACTTAAAATGTGCTCCAAGTATGTGACTATTGTATTCTATGGTAAAGTTGATACTCGAATTCAAGATTTCTGATTCTAATTTCTTTCACCCCTCCAGTTCAACCATTAATAGAAAACAATGCATATTTTCTCTTTCGTCATATAATTTTACTTCCTTTCCTCTGCAACTATGTTTGCCAACTCTAACAATTTAGATGAATTACTGCTAAGAGACATGTTTAAATCTTAAAGCAGAAGGTTTCATAACCCTTCTTTTTTTCAAAATTTACTACTTGATTTTAGATATGGAAAATAGCACCTACCGTTATTTGACGCTTCTCACAGATGGTTTCTAAATCATATGTGACAATGGATATTTCTATTTAATTGCTATGGGTATATTGGTAATAAATCTCTAATTTTAAATATATAGACACATGCGCACGCACGTGTACACACACACACACACACGTTGTTGCTAAATGGAGTCATTTCATAGAAATAAATCTGTCCCATGACAGGATATATTTGTTTTGTATGGTTCAAAATCTTCTACACTCTGCATTTACCAACAGGGATTAACAAAATCAAACACTGTATCTGAATCTCTTTATTTAAAAACAAGTGTATTGAATTAGGGTACTGTCTTTAAGACCCACGATGCTATAGGAAATGTGAGATTTAATTGTTAAAACTGATGGAAGGGCCTGCTAATTGCACTACTGTAATTAAGAGAGAATTTTAAGATCTCAGTTTAGCCATTTAATGTTACTCCCTAGACTAAAGCAATAATGCTCATGGCAAAAGAAAGTCACAGATAACAAATATTTAAGGCAGCCCGCTACAACAGTGTGACAGTAGCTTAGAATCAAAAGCAAACACAGATGAAGTCCACAAAAGCCTCTTGTCATCCCAATATCCATGTCTGAAGTCCCCTGGGAAAAGCTGTTTAATAAATACAATAAACAAAAATAAAAAATAAGCTTTTATTATTTCTTACAATTCATAGATCCTTCCAAAAAAATGAATGTTAATCTAATCAATTTTTGGAAAGTTCATATTACAGTAAAATCCAAGTGTAGATAACCTTTTAAAAAACATGATTCTTAAGGAAATTTTTATTTTTTTCAGATTTATATTTTCAAAAATACATGTTTTTGGAAGCTCACACAGATGTAGATGCTATTAAAACAAATGCATTTGCCTCCTTTTCTGTGCAGTAAATTGAGAACATAAAGAAAAAATTGTTTGTTTTGTCTTTTGACCCTGAAATCCTTCATGACCTCCCTCCTCTTCATAATTTTAAACTTTATCTTAGCCTCCACAATTGCAGAAGAATAAGCTCATGAAAGACATTAAAAAATGAAAAATTATTGGATTTTGAGTTCTTAAAGGCTCATCCTGAGTATAAACCATAGAGGTGAAAGACTATTTGACTGTCTAGTTTTTCTGGCCACAGGGATAGGAAATGAGAACATTTTCCTGAGGCAGAAGAAAGAGGAAAGTTGAACAGGGAGCCCTAAAGTGGACCCAGCAAACTCACTGTGGCTCCAGAAATTGAGGATCAGTTTCCAGAACAAAGAGAGAGTATTCAGAGCATCTATAAGTATTTCTTCGTTTCAATGACAAAAACGCTTAACTTTAGCAGTGGGGTTTTTTTTTTTTTTAAAGATTTTGTTTATTTACTTGACAGAGAGAGAGATCACAAGTAGGCAGAGAGGCTGGCAGAGAAAGGAGGAAGCAGGCTCCCCGCTGAGCAGAGAGCCCCATAAGGGGCTTGATCCCAGGACTCTGGGATCATGATCTGAGCCAAAGGCAGAAGCTTTAACCCACTGAGCCACCCAGGTGCCCTAGAGCAGTGATTTTATCTGGAAATGTTTAAAATTACATGTTTTGCTATGAGGTAGAATGGGAACCCAAAATGAGTATCATGTTGACTAAAAGAAAAGGAAAGAAGGCTCCACATTTCACACTCCCTGAGCCCGCACAAAGCTTATTGTGCCCAACAGAATGAAAAAGGAGGAAGGAAGGAAGGAAGGAAGGAAGGCAGGCAGGCAGGCCAGCCAACCCTGTAAGCATTTAATGGTATGTTGGCTTCCCCCCAAATACTTCAATGTTCTGAAATGGAAATCAAATCCAACTTTTTTTTTTTCCTTCAGGAACAATGTTTGAGAGAAGAGATATATGAGCTTAATTCTAATTCAAACAAATGCTATTCTTTTACCATAATGAGAGAAATATCTCAAGCAGCTAACACCTTTATCTCTTCATCCTATCCATAAATAAAACTAAACATCAGATCCATTGGGTGATAGGAAAACAGACTTAGTGTTCTATTCACTAATAACATTTCCCTAATGTTAGGGACAACTGTAAGTTAAGTGGAGCCAATGTCCAATCAAAATCTATTCTTGGCCTAGTGCGCATGAGTATGAATCTGAGAAAAATTATAAATTTATTTTTATGCAACAGATACTTAATATGTTGTTAATTCTAGGGGATTCTATATTGTACTATAGGACTATCCCAGAAAACAATTTCAGGCATAAGAAAGACATAGGAGACTTAATTTCCAGGATACAAAAAACTTCCCAACTATTCTAAAAAAAAAAATAACCATGTCCATGGTGATGACTTGCCTTTCCTACTTTTCAAGTGCTTAATAATTTTCTTTGCTCAAGGTAATTGCAACCACCACAGCAGACACAATGTATTTTATAGGAAAGAAAGACGGAAAAGGCAGAGGGTAAGTAAAAGGGAAAAGAGGACACATAGAATGAATAAACAAACTACTACTCAGATTAGCAAGCACAAAAACAAGAAAAATAAGTGATTAGTAATAAGACTGGAACAAGAAGCAGACTACTAGCCTACGGCTATGGAACAAGCAAGTGGGAACACCGTAAAAGGACATGAGAGGTACTAGATTTAGTGCTGACCAGGCATCCTATTTGCTACAGCAGGCAAAGGTTATCCCTACTTAACTAGTAGGAAACTGGGAATTCCTATCAACAACTATGCTAAACTTTACAGTTTTTTGGCGTATAAAGTTGAATTATGGTAACTAGTAAACACTGAGGGCTTTCTCTGTGTTAGACACTTTTCTAGGAACTTTGCCCATATAATCTTCACAACAACATAGTGATTCATATTTTATAAATGAGGAAACAGGCGCAGGGAGACTAAGATAACTTGCCCAAGATCATATAACTAGTAAGGGATACAGAGATTTTTAACCCAACTAGTCGGTCCTCAGAGCCAGACTTAAATCCCTTGGACTCTGCTTCAAAATAGTAAACTGAATAAAATGAATATAAAAAGTTCTGAATAGGTCCTCCCCTAGGTATTGGTTGTTAAATTTAGATACTGGACTGGATGGATAATAATAGTTTATTAGTAAAATGGGGCCCAAGTTCTTAAAGAATTCTGTTTTACTTCTGACATGCTATACTTTACAATGTTAAAAAAAAAAAGGAATCCAATATACACATGTTTAGGCCACATTAATACCCATAAATATTTTTCATGCAACAGTCTTTATTTGGGTCTGTGACACCACTGTGACAAATATAATGAGCAATTAAATCCCCAAGTGCTCAGATTTTGGCAGCAATTAAAGCAGAAACTAGAAACTAACCATCAAAAAGAACTGGTTTTGGTGGCCTTCTGCCAAATGAATTCTCATGGGTTGAAGGAAGGTCTAGAGTTTCAACTGTGATAGATTTTATAGTGTTTTATATCTCATCTGTGTTAAGGGTTATATAAAAGCATAATAAAACAAATAGAATATCAATAGCAACATGGTAGTAATATAATATACAAGGAGATTTCTGAATGTTAAAAAATTTAAATAAGATTACTGAGTTATCTTCACTTAAATTATACCAAACAATAACAAATTCAACCAAATATCTACTGATTCATAAGCTAGATGGAGCTGGAAATAAGCATAAAGTTAGCAAATTACATTATTCAATTTAAAAAATTATGTTATCATGTGACTTAACTTTTATAGGACTGCATTTCCTTTATGAAATAATCACAATAACTAACACTAAATAGGTTGGATCTAAAATTTACATACTAACCTAAATTTTAAAAATTAGAACACTAAGTGTAATAAATGAAGAAACTTCTGTATTATTAAGGTCATAGAGAGTTGATGGCATAGCTACTGAAATAAAAGTCTTGGAATTACTAAATCATAAAAGCTCATTAATCAATTAAATTTCAATTTAGAATAAATTCTTGAAAATCCTACTGTATACTGGGTATCATACTAAGCACCAGGGATATAATGGCCAATAAGTCCCCCAACTTGATCACAGTATAGTGAGAATATGGAACAGAGGAATTAATTCTCCTTGGAGCAGGGATGTCTATAAGTTTATTACTTCTGAACATCTTTGAAATGATTCAAATTTTTCTAGATTAAGGGGGAAAAAGAGGCTGAAATAGTAGAACTGGCTCATCCCTCAGTGTCACTGCCTGCCTACTAGCTACTTTCCTCCGACAGGACACTTAACTCAGTTTATGCTACGTGAACTATACTTACTTACCTTCTAGGGCCAGAGGGACATCTCTATGCCCCTATTCAGCCGAAAGAAGTTACAGAAGATGAGACCTTCCACTCCCAGCAACCTTAAAGATTTAAGGATCAAAGTTGTTCAGGGGGAAAAAGGAACAAAGGCCAGACTTTGCTGCAGCTTATAGTCTCCAGGCAAGATTCCTGAGATACATAGATTGTATCACTACATACAGCAACCTCAAGGACTTCCTTTAATGTTTTACCACTATAGCTTTGCTCTAGTTAGTGTTACTCTGCTCTGATAACCACAAACATCTCTTCCCCCTCATCACCTCAATGATATATGTTAGCAATCATCCCTCAAACACATGGCCCACTGATAGACATCTGAAGGGTTCCATGACTAATGTTTTAGTAGACAACAATAATGACCTTTTCTTAACAGTAGTAGCTAGCCCCTCAAGGTCTTAGAAGCATTGCTTCCAAATTCCTTGAGATTGTCCCTAATCCTCACTAACTAAAAAGTAAATGATCAGTCACTCCTCACAATCCCAGTGGAGCTCTTTCTGCCCATGGATCCTATTCCAACACTATAATAAAAGAACAAAAAATGAGAAATGTAAATCACTTAATACATGAATAGAAGCTTTTAAATAAATGATGGAAGAAGAGGAGAAGAATAAAGAGGAGGAATATCACCCATCGTAATTCTAAGGGATCATATTTATAAAGTGAGATAGAAAAATGTGCATTCTTCATGTTTTCCACCTAATTCTTCTGAATAATAAAGTAAAATAAATACAATCCTATGAAAAGAAAAGATTTTTAACTTTGTGGTCATAAGATACTTATGAGACTATAATAAAAATCATGATCCTTTCATCTTATAAAATTAAACACACACACACACACACACACACACACACAAACACCCCACATGCTATATACCATTTTAGTGAGTCACTGGATCCCCTAAAACCCATCTATGGCCCTAAGTCTCTGTGCACCAAATTTTAATATCAAGAAATAACAATTTTACAATGAACCCAGATGACATAAAAATGAAAGTTACATAATAATTAGTTGTCTAAGTATCCTGAAAAGCAATCGGTACAATAGTTGGCAAATTTCTATTAGAGTTTGATAGTGACGTTTAAGTGCAAGCTTTAAACTACTAATAAAGAATATGATGCAGGGTGCCTAGGTGGCTCAGTCATTAAGCATCTGCCTTCAGCTCAGGTCATAATCATAGGGTCCTGGGTTAGAGCGCCTCATTGAATTCCCTGCTCGGTGGGAAGCTTGCTTCTCCTTCTCCCACTCCTTCTGCTTGTGTCCCCTCTCTGTCAAATAAATAAAATCTTAAAAAAAAAAAGAATATAATGCAAAAGCCAATTCTGTTACCAAGGTAGAAATGAAAGCCAGTCATCACTTATTCATTCAGTTATTTACTTAGAATCTAATATGCCACATACTATGCTAGTCACTGGGGATACCAAAGTTAAAAACAAAGAAACAATCCTCATTTTAAAAAAATGGAATTTCAATGCAAGAGGTTATTTTTTATCAGGCATGTATGTTCCATGTCAAGTGGGGGAATCATTGCACATATTAATCATGCATTAATGATCATTATAAATCTCAGACGGCTGAAAGTCTGCAGCATATTATATTTTGAAGGACCAACAGGGAATTTTCACCAGGGTGGGCACAAGTCTTACGGAAGCAATAATAGACACATTTTCAAATATGAAGAATTTTTTTTTTTTAGAGATTTTATTTATTTATTTGACAGACAGAGATTACAAGTAGGCAGAGAGGCAGGCAGAGAGAGAGAGGAGGAAGCAGGCTCCCTGCTGAGCGGGAGCCCAATGCGGGGCTCGATCCCAGGACCCTGGGATCATGACCTGAGCCAAAGGCAGAGGCTTCGACCCACTTAGCCATCCAGGCTAACTCTAAGCTACTACTACAACTCTAGGGTGATTTGACATTGATCAATTTAATATTTTCTTTAGACAGTAAGGTAAACCAGTGCATATGTTTCTTACATAGTTAGAAATTCCTAAGGTCTAAATTCATGTAAAGAATAAGTAAATTAGGTGAACTCATTCTTCCAGTAAAATGTTGTATTTAATTTTGGCATTCCACAAAACTAGCCCCACTGAAATTGTTTATAAGTCAAGTAAGAAATGATTATACGCAGATCTTTAAAAATTCTAGATGAACATTCTAATACCAATATACAATTTCCAGTTCTAATCAAGAGATTCATATTTCAATAGATAATTACTTTTCCCTTTGGTATGTCTTAACTAGTTTAATCCTTTCAGGGAACATTAAGACATAATCATATTTAGCTAATGTCATTTCACTAATGGTGGCCAGTTACAATAAGGCCCTGTCTAGGAGAATCTTGAGTCACAGTGAAATAGAATATAATGTAGTAGGAGAGGTAGGGGCTATAGAGACAGGAAATCTGTTTTTAAGTTCTAGTTTTGCAATTAAATTGCTTATGTATTCTTAGGAAAATGCTTAATATCTCAATCTGGAAATAAATACTCCCTCATGGAATAAAGTTATCAATGAAAATGATAAAAGTAATGATACCCACTTAAAGACTATTGTGAGGATAAATTAAAAGAGATCATGTATGTGAAAATATATTCTAAACAAGAAATACATTTTTTAAAAGACATTATCTATTTATTTGACGAGAGAGAGAGAGATCACAAGTAGGCAGAGAGGCAGGCAGAGGGAGAGGAGAGGGGGAAGCACCTCCTGATGAGCAGAGAGCCCAATGCGGAGCTCTATCCCAGAACCCTGGGATTATGACCTGAGCCGAAGGCAGAGGCTTTACCCACTGAGCCACCCAGGTGCCCTGCTAATGAAGAAATACATTTTTATTTTTTTTATTTTTTTTAAAGATTTTATTTGACAGGGAGAGAGAGAGAGAGATCACAATTAGGCAGAAAGGCAGGCAGAGAGAGAGGGGAAGCAGGCTCTCCGCTGAACAGAGAGCCCGATGTGGGGCTCGATCCCAGGACCCTGAGATCATGACTTGAGCTGAAGGCAGAAGCTTAACCCACTGAGCCACCCAGGCGCCCCAAGAGGAAGGCTTTCAAAGAGGAATTTAAATAATGAATCTACTATTTCAATGAGGAATTTTGTTCACCTTCACGTTTTTTATGATCCGACCAATCTCATTTGCTACCAGTCTTCCTATGCTCAATTTCCCTTAGTCACAGTGCTGCTTCTTTCACACAAAACCACCCTTTCTCCTCTGTGCCTTTACATTTGTTGTCCTCAGTGCCTGAAATAGTCTTCCCCCCCAAAATTCACATGGCTTACTCTCTCATCTCATTCAGGTCTCTGTTTAAATGTCACTTCCTTAGAAACATTCTCCCTAACCATTTTCTAAAAATGAACCCACACTCACTCACTCTCTGCTCCTTTGTCCTACTTTTTAATTATTCCTCATAATATCTTTTATACTTAACATATTATATTATGGTATGTTTTAAATACTGACTGTAAACTCCATGAAAGAAAGAGGTATTTGTGTTTTATTTTACTACTATACTTCCACATAGTAGTTAACTATTAAAGGTTTGTTGAGTGGATGTTCTAGAAACTTCTACATGCATTTAGTCATACATGAATCAGATGCTAACTTCAATTAAAAGTAAAAAGTTAAGTCAGTGAAAGCAGCTATCTTTCTTCTCAAGGACATTCCACTGTAGCCTTATCTTGATGCCAACATCTGGTCCAACTTTGGTTCTTCAGTCGTACAAACTAACAGATAATTTTGTCAGTCCCTAACGATGAGTCTGCCTTTCTTGTTCTGTCCCACACTAAGTTAGCAGAAACAGATGTAAAAAACTAGAGTGGAAATGCATTCAGTTATTACATGAAACTGTTAGAAGGAAAAGGCTATTGTGATAACATGATCAGTGAAATCTAACTTTTAGGAAATCCACTATGGAATGACAAGTAAAAATCAAGTGTTGCTTAGTGAGCATAAATTCTAATCAAAGGTAATCAGAAACCCTTAAAAAGTTTTACTTCAGAAAGACTGCATAGAATATTCTTGCATTCCACAGATGGATCCCATACCAGTAATAACAGTTGGCTTAAATAGACACTGCCCTTGTTAAGATTTATTTATTTGTTTATTGCCCTTGTTAAGATTTATAACTCATCTTTTCCTATCATTCTAGAGTTATGCCCTCCTCATAAAAATTTTGGTGGAGTTAACCCAAAACAAATCTTGATCTGCCATTGAATCTCCGAAACTCTTTAAGATAATGTTTCCTATATATACTCATAAGTCATACTCAAAATGTTCTTTCTAGTGAAGAGTGGGGGAGAAAGTTGTATTGTAAATCATAATCATATTTTTATCATTTTCTCTGGATTTAGCTTCAATTTCTAGTCATTTCCAGCCCTCTCGTTCTAGTTCAGCTTTCTATACCTTCAAAAATAGTATGTTTGTATATGTATTTTCGATGAATGGCAAAAACCTATTAGCCAAACTCACCTTGCTACATTCAGTGAAACAGTGGAAGACCGACAGAAAGCTACAGAAGGAATGGAAGTTTTGATCATCTTACCTGTCTCCTAAGCTTATCTGTGTGTACTCACATTTAGACACTTCTTTAGCACTGGGGTGGGTGCTAACGCAGCACAAGTTAGCTCCCTCCTGGCAATTCCTTGTTATGATCTTCAAATGAATGAGAAGACTTCATGTACCTTCAAATGTCCTTCTGGTGGATATTTTGTGCCCTGCTATATTAAGTGAGGCTACTATGAGAACACTAATTCCAAGAAGATCAAGCTTTCCCAAAAGGTAAGTCTTCAGAGATGATATGTTTATGAATTAGTTTCTGTAAAAAGTCCTTGTACCAAAACAGAAAATTAAATTCATTTTTTAATACTAACAAATTCACAGTACCAAACACTTCATATAGTGGCTGATTTATTATCATACAGAAGAACAGATGCCATCACTGAGCAATCCATATTTAAATGGTCATCAACTACCATGATCCAACAGCTATTTGACATATGGACACTTTAAAAACTATATATTTACTAATGCCTTTACTAACATCAATATTAATTATATCACTGAATTATTACCACTAGAAAACCATAGGTTTTTCTATTTTGATAGGATCCTAAACCTATTCTAGATTAAGAATTTGATGTAATCTGAAGGCTTTAAATTTAAAACAATCCCTTGTCCTTGGGGGATCTCTCTCTCAGATAGTGGGCAGATTCGAGCATAGGTGCCTTCTAAACAGATGAGGAAAACTTTGGAGTCAGGGGTGAAGGAGTACATAGTAAAAATAATTTCAATATTACTTCACTGGGCAACAGCAGTATTTTCTCTATATCTCAAAGACAATTTCAGATAGAAGTTTTTCATATAAAGGAATACTGTTAGGAATATTATACAAAAATGTTACACAAATATCTCATTTACTGAACCCAAGGTGTTCATGCATTTATTAATTATGTAGGAAACACATTATTCTCTTTGTTTAACAATTAATTTTCAGTATGTTTAATTTAGCCGAAAGCTACAAAAGTCCACTTAGACTATATAGTTTTGTAAATGCAATGCAGGATGTACTGCAACAATATTGTGCAGGCTGTATACAATGTAAAGCTAGGCATGACAGACATGACTGTAGTCTTTTCTCTAGGACTGAGAAGGACCACTTATTTTAATATTCTGTTTAAAAATAAAAGTAATTAGAAGCTTCCTATGTATCATTTTAAGTTATTTTAGTTCTCTTATTTGAAACAAAACCCCTTTGAGTTCAAAGCAAGTGAGTCAATTCAAACAGGGAGGAGGAATTTAGTAGGTTAAGATACTGATATTTAATGATCTTTAGTGTACCACAAATTTTAAATGTACATTACAAAGAAAAATAGGCAAGTCAATTCAATATAAACCTCCATTAACCGTACCTAAATTGATAAACTGGTTTTTGTTAAAAAAGGAAAAATATGTCTAATACATAATTCCCTATATGCAGTTATGGAATGCTTGGTATTAGATAGATACCCAACAAACAACAAAACCTAAAATAGTACTTTTCATCATTTATCTTTTAAACCACAGGAATATTTAACATTGTGAGAAAAGAATACTAGAACCATTTAACTTCTTGAATAAACTTAAAACTCAGGAAAGCAATCATTGTTAAGTTGCAAAACATAAAGCCTTGTAACATCCATTTGGTTTTGGGGGGGAAAAAGGCTTTTACTTGACAGTTACTTACATAAATTTGTATGAAAAAGAGAAGTTGGCAGAGACTTCTAAATTCATAACAATTGTCTATTAGTCTGTTTTTAATAATTTTTCTTTGGCATGTAATCCTCTTTAATTAGATTCCACTCTCTGTTGTTTCAAGATTCCATAAACTGGTGTCTTATATACCAGCTGCTAAAGCAGGAGTTACTGTCTAAATGATATTCACAATGAGTATTTAGAAGGTTTACAATTATACCCTTGCTAATAAATTGTGCTATTTTCCCCAACAATTTTAAGTGCTAATCTTCAGAAGGCATTTTAAAATTAGCAAAAATTCTGTCAAGAGATTTACAAAAATTGTTAGCATGAAGATAATTATGTCACAGTCCTTGGACTCCATCTCTGATTGTGTGCATAAATCAGAAAATGTCAGCTGTGTTTTCCCTTAATGATTATCCTTACAGCAATATATTATAGTCTAAACTCCTATTATAATTTTTGTTTCTGGCTTCTAAAACACCAGTTATTTCAAAAGTTTGGAACTGACTAAATAATTCATATTCTCCAGAATAAATAATTTCAGTTCTAAAATTTTAAGTATCAGTAATAAGTAGTTCAATATGGAAGATATAAATTCAGTGTTCATGAACTCTCCATTCTAAGAAACTAAACACGAATGTGATGTGACAATTTTTTAAAAAATATTGATTAGGTAAAAATCTGACACGGCAGATAGTAGGCATACAGAAGTATAGATTTGAGTAGAAATTTTAAGATATATTTACTATGTATTTCAATGCCAGAGATACATGAAACAATATCTGTGTTTCTGAAATATGTATCAAGTTATTTAACATCTGCCAAGATACGATTTTTTCTAATAAAAATGACTTTTATTTCAAAAGGTATCAAATTAAAAATAAATTATCTCCTTTTCTTGATAATCATAAATTATAAGTGTGTTTTTATTTTCTCTGACTAAACAGGTGAGACCAAAAGATGAAATTCTGATATAAGTTCAGTAATCAGAATAAAAACCAAAGCCTTAGACAGTGGTCTTTATATTTAATTAGCTGTACCAGGAAGCATTTTGTTTGTAATGCTTCTCTCTGTATCAAGCATTTTAGAATTAGCAAAGATAATTCCAGTTCTCTGAATACTTTCATGTTGTAACTGATCAGAATCGTTGGATGTAATAGTTTTTAAAAATGTATAAGCACATTCAAAAAGAAAGAAAAGAAATGAAGAAACAAATGGAAAAAGAGTGTCCTTCCCTGGAACACCAGTTTCATGAAAAAGATTTTGGGGAAAAAAAGTTTTGAAATATCACCTCTCAACTACAGTTAATAGAGACACATTTTCATGTTACTCAATACTGTGTCCTTTCCATGAAATGTCAGAATGGAAAAAAAACACATATATATATATGTGTGTGTGTGTGTATATATATACACATATATATTTGTGTGTGTGAATTAAGCTAATTGATAAATAATAGAAACTGAGTATTATTACTAAATTTAACATTATAAACCTTGAAATCACACTAGTTAACAGAACCATTGCTAGCCCAAAAAAAGAGTATAGGAGCTAGAATCAGTGACTTTATCCGATCCTTGTACACCAATTTCCTGAGAAATAAGTTTGTAGATTTAGAAATCAGACTTCTTTCCTTTCTGGTTAAACCAACTAACAGACAAAACTCTCTCCTACAAAATACATCAACATTTTCCACAACTTCCTTAAAAATGTTTTAGTAATACATTCATCAAGTTTCACTTATCTTACAGTACACTCCTAATAAAAATTATATGCTGAAAATACTGCATATTATGAACAAACTAGCATTTTTAAAATGTTTACTTATTTTTAAGTAAGTTCTATGCTCAATGTAGGGCCTGAACTCATGACCCCAAGAGTCCTGTACTCTATCAACTGAGTCCGCCAGGTACCCCTGAATAAGCATTTTTAAGTTTAGTTTTTCTTTAATTTCAAATTTTATTTACTAGATGGCCAATTACAAAATACATGTCCTTACAAAATTAGAAAAAAATACAATTATATAAAAATTCATCATCTCATTCCCCAGGTTCTAATTTCACATCTCTGTGCTAACCATTTAAGCACAATTACTATCTTTCTACAGATATTTCTATGCTCACATAAACACAAGCTTTATGTTATGCTGTGTGTGTGTATGTAACTTTTTCTGAGGGATCCACCCTTAAAATAAAAGCCAGCACATTTTTTCCTCATAACATGAATACATGGATATCTCACCAATCAATAAATATGTTTAAAACCCCCCAAACAGTTTAAATTCCATATTTTAACAATTTAATGATAAAATGTACTTTTAAAATTATTTCTTTTATTTATTTTTTAAAGATTTTTATTTATTTATTTGAGAGAGAGTGAGAGAGATCAGAGAGGGAGAGGAAGAAGCAGACCTGCTGCTGAGCAGGAGCCCAAAGTAGGTCTGGATCCCAGGACCCTGAGTTCATGACCTGAGCTGAAGACAGATGCTTAACCAACTGAGCCATCCAGGAGCTCCTAAAAATGTACTTTTAGCATAACATTTTGTTATGAATAATACTATAATATATATACCATTGTCCATGGATGGTGGTTTTTCTTATTGTGAGAAAAATTCTTCAGAGTGGAAATACTAATTTTTTTTTCATTGTAGCATACATTATAGCTAATTCACCAAAAGTTTGTACCAATTCAAAACACACTAGCAAAGTATTAAAGTGTGTAGTGACCTGAAACTTTGTTAGTGTTGGATATTATTAATCTCCTACATATTTGCCAGTTTGAGACCGAAAAACATTTTAGAACTCTCTGGTTACTAATGAGGTTGATCATATTTTTATGTGTTTATTGGCTGTTTTTTAGTTTTTTAGATAGTTTTTTAGATATTTCCTATTCATACTTTTAATCATTTACATCATAAATATATTCCCACAAAATTATTTCTTTTTTGTTTTTGTTTCAAGTTTTTATTTATATTCTAATTAACATACAGTGCACTATAGGTTTCAGGAGTAAAGTTAGTGATTCATCAACTACATAAAACACCCAGTGCTCATCGCAACAAATGCCTTCTTAATACCTATCACCCATTTAGCCCATTCCCTGCTCCTCCCCTCCAACAACCCTCAGTTTGTTCTCTACAGTTAAGAGTCACTTATGTTTCGCCTCCCTTTCTTCCCCCTTCCCTTATGTCCATCGATTTTGTTTCTTACATTCTACATTATGAGTGAAATAATATATTTGTCTCTCTCTGACTTATTTTGCTTTGCATAATACACACTTGCTCCAGCCACACTGTTGCAAGTGGCAAGATTTAATTCTTTCAATGGCTGAGTAATATTCCATTGTGTGTGTGTATACATATATAGAGATATATGTATATGTGTTTGTGTATATATACATATATATATCTTCTTTATCCGCTCACCAGTCGGTGGACAGTTGGGTTCTTTTCTACAATTTATCTATTCTTGATAATGCTGCTATAATATTAGGGTGCATGTAACCCTTCAAATTTGCATTTTTGTGTCCTTTGGGAAATAACTAGTAGTGCCATTGCTGGATAGTAGGGTAGATGTAATTTTAACTTTTTGAGGAACCTCCACACTGTTTTCCAGGGGGCTTGTTCCAGTTTGTGATCCCGCCAACAGTATTAGAGGGTTCCTCTTTCCTACATCCTCACCAACATTTCTTGTTAATTTTAGCCTTCCTAACTAGTGTGAGGAGATAGTTCATTGTAGCTTTGATTTGCATTTCCCTGATGAATCAGTGATGTTGAGCACCTTTTCATGTCTGTTGGCCAACTGTACGTCTTCTTTGGAAAAAATGTTTCTTCATGTCTTCTGCCCATTTCTTACTGGGTTACTTGTTTTTTGGGTGTTGAGTTTAAAAAGTTCTTTATAGATTTTGGATACTAACCCTTCATCAGATATGTCATTTGCAAATATCTTCTCCAACTGTTTCTATTTGACTTGTTAGGGTACATTTTGCCACAAAATCATCCCTTGTTAGTTTGTTTTTAATGTATGCCAAGAACAATAACCAAAAAATGACATAAAAATATGTGAGATGGAGGTAAAATGGATTTTAGACAAAAATTTATAGAATTAAAATAACTTATGAAAGAAACAATAATGTTTTGAAAATTATAAAGTGAATGTTTAAAATAATTTAGAACAAAGAAAATAAAAAGAGAATCCCTCTCTACTTGTCTAATGAAGTAAGACTAAATTTTTGAAGCCTGGTGTTGTAGTATTTTGGATGAATCAGGTTTGGATCAAAAAGAAGTATCCCAGCAGAATATGGGTTGTTAATTAATTATATGTCTAAACCATAAAGTTTAATACATTCAAATGACATCTGAATAACTGGTTGAAATGAAAGGGTAACCAGATACTATATTTTCCTTGTATGAAAGCATGACCATCACTAATTTTCCCTATTTTTGTCATGTTTACCCTTCTTATTCTACTATTTGTTATATGTTCATTTCCTAAATATTTAAAGTTCAAATAATCAAAGAAGAGGGAGAACTGCGTAGTTCAGTCATTTAAGCATCCAACTGTTTTTTTTTAAAGATTTTATTTATTTATTTGACAGAGATCACAAGTAAGCAAAGAGGTAGGCAGAGAGAGAGGGGGAAGCAGACTCCCCGCAGAGCAGAAAGCCTGATGAGGGGCTTGATCCCAGGACCCTGAGGCCAGGACCCGAGCCAAAGGCAGAGGCTTTAACCCACTGAGCCACCCAGGCACCCCTAAGTGTCCAACTCTTGATCTCAGCTCAGGTTTCAGTCTGTGGGTCATGAATTAAAGCCCCACATTGGGCTCCATGTTGGGTGTGGAGCACACTTAAAAAAAATTGAAGATTTCAGTAAGCATTTAAAGTTTTTTCCTTTTAGCATTAACTAGAAAAAAAATGAATGAACTCTTGTGCACAGTGATGTCAAATTCATGAAAGGCAGAATTATAAAAGGATTCACCTGCATCTAGGTCATATCACCTTCTGAATACTCAAGGACCTATAGCCCCATTCTCAAATTATAACTTGTCTCCAAAAATTTGGCCTTTTTTCTTGGTAGGTGTTAGTGGCAAAACAGTCACTTTTTTTAAAAGTCTGAAGTGTCAATAACTGTATTTTTAGTAAATGTTTAATGAACAGACATGAATGCGCATATAGTTCTCTGCTGCACTTCACTGGAGGAAGGGTTTATCCAAGAGGTTTTCTTCATGAAGGAAAAATGATGCTCTGTCAGAGATTAAAAACTGAAATAAGGTAAATCAACTTAAATATATTGCTCCCCCTAATGTAGAGATTTGCAAATCTGACCTATTAAATATTCTTACAAGTTTGGACATGACTCAAACAAAATTATAAGGAAAATGGTATATTTATGTGACCAAAACGCTGCAACAAAAATGCATTTTGAAAACTGAATGGAGAGAGTTGATTATGTAGATTGCAAGGCTGAGATAATTTACATGTGATGGAAATTACAGTATCAGTTTTTAAATTAATGGCATTATCAGTCATCATTATTCTCTGAACTGGTCCTTTTATGAGATTATCACAGAGACAAGAGAAGATTGACCAAAAGATTAGTGACCCTTTCATCCCATCATAAACCACAAGTGGCTTAATTTGTCATCAAAAAATATACTTATCAAAATTTCCATCTACACATCCTGGAAATATTGCACTGCACTGCCTCCGTGACTTGATTCTGGATATCTCTTATTAGTGATTATCTGGATGTACTTAGTAAGCAGTGTAAAAGGCATCTCTCCCCACAGGACCGTGTGCCAAGTCCAATGGTAAAGGCTAAAGAAAGAACAATAATCACTGCATTCCTGAAATGAATATGTGACACAAGTACTTCTTAATTTAAATAAGTTTCTGGACGCTGATAGGATTATTGAAACAGTATCCTACTGGCTACTGAAAAGGAGTAGCTGGGGGTGCTGTTCTTCAGCATAAGCAATTCAGATATTTTAATCAAATGAATAGATCTTAAACTAATTTGGTACATCATATATTTTACTTATATTGTCATTAATTTTATCAGGCTAGAATGCAATCTCCACAAGAGAAGCAATTTTCCTCTATTTTGTCATGGTTGTGACCCCAGAGTATTAAACAGTGACTGACCCATACTGGTGTTCAATGAATGAATAAAAACTATATGATATGTAGAATACAAAATTTTCATTAATATTAAAATTAAACAAAGGAAAAACTTCATAGACATTTGCCCTTGTGGACTGAAGTCTCAAACCTTCTCTGGTAGTTAGTAGCTCCTTTGGTAAGCACTGCCTTATTGATTGTTCCTAACTGACCTGCTTCACAGGGGAAGATGGTAAGTATATCTTAATTTTACTTTTTAGTGATCATTAGTAGTATATAAAGAAATATTTCTATTAAACATATTAAATGTTTCAACTTGATAAACTGGGTAGCTTTCTTGCTATCCTTGTTAGAATAATTAGACATTGGCTGCAATCATTAATAGAATAACAAGTGTAAGAAAATTAAATGTCAATGAATGCTTTAAAATTACAAAGAAGAAAAAACTCTTATAGAGCTTAATTTTCAAATGGACATTTTTAAAGAAAATCCCACTACACTGCAATTCAAGATGATTTCTTCTCTCACTAATATTTATTCCTATAAGAAAACATCTATATAATGTATTGAATAATCCAAATATCTTACTGTACCAATTAAGCATTAAATACATATGACACATACACATATTACATATATTTATATATGCCCTAAAATTCATATAGGTACTTAACTTTGTATAATGATTCCCTACTAAGTGCTGGTATTAATACCTTTTACTTCCATTCTTTTAATTAAATTATTATAATCATAATTAACATAATTATAAATATTATTATCTTATATAGCTTACATTTTGGCTAGTTCTGCAAAGATCTGGTCAGCATTCCATTCATTGACAGATTACTAAAATCACTGAACTGGAAGGGGCTTTAAGAATGCAATAAATGTTTGTTGAATTGACACTACTGCCTACTGATAGAGTTATGAAGTGAAAATCTATATTATTTAAGAGACTTCCAAAAACAAAATTCACAACCTCTCAAGGAATTAAAATCTTCACTCTTAGGATATTCTTCAGTTCTAATCTAAAGCCCTTATGCTTCTCATCCTCTTGTTCTGCACTCAATGGAGATGTTCAATAAATATTTGTTAAATCCCATCCTCTTGTTCTATACTCACTAGAGATGAAAAACAGCTAGTCATCTTTCTTTTGTAAGAACCCTTCATCCTTAAAGACTGTTATTAACTCCCCACTCTTCTAGTCTCGAGCCTGAACAATCCAATTCTTTGCTTCATCATTCTGATTTGTTTTTAACTCTCAATTTATACATGTGCTTATCTCAGGAATCCACTTCAGGTTCTCAACTTCCTTTTTTATTAATGGAGCTCAAAACTGGACAACTTGTCCTATGCATTTAACCAACCAATCTACTTTACAATACTGCTTTACAGCTTCTCAGTATAGCAATAAGTCCCTCCTCAACTCCCAGTCTAGATATTCTTAGGAATCAGAATGACACTTTGAATCACTAGAACATATATATACATTGAGTGGCAGAAGCTATTTTCCTCATGGCAAATTATATGCTTCTCTTCAGTATATTCATCAGGATTTTGTCATAATTTTCTTCAGCATAATTTGATTACATGTAAACTGAATATAATTTTAAGACAAAATAAAACAGAGTAAAGAAATACCCATATACCATTATATTATGGCTTAGACTTACTTCATTGTCTGGCCATATCCACTGTCTATGGAGGTTTCTCACAATCCCCAATGAACAATATGATATTGGCTGCAAGAGAACTTTTATTTCCCCCGGCAAAGTTGAAAATGTAAACTCGACTTTTTAAAAACACTTGTTATGGCACATAATCAGGCTGATCTTGTTTAGTAATAATCTAGTAATAACTAGATTAAATAATAACCACATTTCTTTCTTTCAGAAGTCAAATATTTATTAACTAAGAAGCAATACTTTGAAATACACTCCATAATATATGCATACATAAACCACTTCTCTGAATTTGATTTGTATAGATTTACTAGATATAAATTAACAAGACTTATAGAGTTTATTCTATTATAGTTCTCTGTCTTCTTTTGAGAAAAGGATGCCTTCTTATGAAGGGGAAAGATAATACAAATATCTACTTAAGGGGCACCTGAGTGGCTCAGTGGGTTAAAGCCTCTGCCTTCCGCTCAGGTCATGATCCCAGGGTCCTGGGATCGAGCCCCGCATTGGGGTCTCTGCTCATCAGGGAGCCTGCCTCCTCCTCTCTTTCTCTGCCTGCCTCTCTGCCTACTTGTGATCTCTGTCTGTCAAATAAATAAATAAAATCTTTAAAAAAATCGACTTAAAATATTTATCTGAGATATGGTAAGCATACACATTTCCAACATCAATATTTAACACTGATACTTTCAGACAGTTAAATACTTTGAGGAAAGAAAGGAGGATAATGTGATATTGAGGGAGATGGGGTCTAGTACAAAAACAGAATGGTCAGGGAAGGCCCTTCTAAGGTCACAGTAGAGAGAAAAGGAATTGCAAAGACCCTGAGATGGCTTTGACCTTAGCTAATCCTAAGAAAAGTAAGAAGGTCGGTGTGCCTAAAGCATGATAAATAAAGTATATAAAAGTAGAAAATAAAATAGGAGACGTGGACAGGGTCCAGATCTTATAGAATCTTAAACAAAATCATGATAAAATTTTGTAACTTATTCAAATTACAACGTGAAACCTTTATGGGGGCAATAGTTATTGCATCACCATCTTAAAAGCATAGAAAAAACATCGCACTATACTCTCTATTCTCTTTCTTATTCATGCGTGTTAATTAATTTCTTAAACTTCTTAAACAAACAGTATGAGATAAACTGCTTTTTGGTTTGTAGAACTAAGTAAGAAGAATAAAGGAGATTTTTGGGAAAATAATCCCCTTAGCTATCATTTTTAGTTCTTCACCGTAAAACCTAACTTGCCCTGCTGATCTCTCACTTAAAGTCAGTCTTCTATTTCCAATTGACTGCTAGAATTTGGAACTATGCTATGTCACACAATGTGTTTGACACTGAACTGTATATTTTTTCTTCAAAATAATTTATATTCCTCCCAGGAACAACAAAATACTTGGGAGATACAATGACTGTTGAAAACTAAGAATTAAATTTTTACAAAAAAATCTCAAATAACTATTCAGAAAGAAATCTTTCCATTTGTTTTAATTCTTAAGTAGAGTGAAGATGTAGTACAAAAAAGCTAAATGAATAAAGTTATTAAAAACCTTAGAAATCTGAAGTATTATAATTATTTTTAACATACATAAGAAGCCTAGTGAAAATATTTAAAAATTTTCTTTTTTTTTTTTTAAGACTTTATTTATTTATTTATTTATTTGACAGAGGGAGACACAGCGAGAGAGGGAACACAAGCAGGGGGAGTGGGAGAGAGAGAAGCAGGCTTCCTGCTGAGCAGGGAGCCTGATGCGGACTTGATCCAAGGACCCTGGGATCATGACCTGAGCCTAATGCAGACGCTTAAGGACTGAGTCACCCAGGTGCCCTAAAATTATTCTTAAAAGAGAAGTTTCAAAGCAACCTAAAAAATAAAATAGATTTTAAACAAGCTTATCCTTACAGAAGGGATTGTTAGGCAGGAAGTAAAAGAATGCTAAATTTATCAGATTAAATGAAGGGACTCAAAACAGCCTGACTCCATTTATTGACTCTGATATTTATCGACTATGGTAGAGATGTCAATTAATTCAAATATGTTAAAAATTTAATATTATACAGTTACAGAATCAAATAGAGTATGACTTATTAATCAAGAGAAAAAAATGCAAATTTCAGCAGAAAGTAAACATGATGAGGGTGGGGTAGGGACTAAGATAGCATACAAATGCAAATGTAAAGTGGTTAGACTTCTATATTTAGAGACAAAGATTCTCAGAATCAAATAACAATAATAATAATAATACATCTCTATACATAATGATTATAAAAAATGGTTGGACCAGGAAAATGCAAAGCACAAGATTATTTATACTGATAAACGATAAAATCTACAGAAAAGATACAATAATAGGGAACTGAGATGAAAACAGCATTTAAAATATTTTTGAAATAGTACTATCAATGGAAAATTTTAGTACATCTACTTTGTTTAACAATGAGAAAATATAATTTCTATTTAAGAACTTTTAGAGATTATAAGTAACTATTCTCCTGAAATGTCATATTCAATAAATAAAATAAATCCAAAACAATTCATCCTTTAAGATGATGTAAAAAGTATCACCATAGAGGATATGGGAGGTTGGGCTGTAATATGCAATTACATTTTATGTTATTAGGGCAGCAGATACACTAAAAGTTTTCTTTTACATGCATATACCATGTATATATCAGAGTCCATTACTATATGAACATTCAAAATATACATGCATATAATATAGATTTAAATTACCTATTTTAAGAACACTAATGTCAATCTATAATATATAAAGTGACTATATAATTCTGCTTAATTAGATATGATTTAGTGTTATTTTATAAAAGAAAATGTGTTGTATAATTAATAGCAAGTAGAATCTCACCATTGGTCAGCATCTTGAGTGCTAAGTTTGTTCTGGAGATGCTCCCATAAACATCAAGAGTTTTCAGAGGAAAACAACAAAGAAAGATGTAAAACTTTTTCTGTGTATTATGAAATTATGAGTCATATGTTTCCAAACATTTAAAATTGGATCAGTTATGGTTTTCTTTGCAGTATAACTAAGAACTGAAGGTTAAAATGAAAAAGAAATGTTTTACATATCTTAAGAAAATAATCTTAAAAATTTAAGTATGTAAAATGATGGCCATTATAACAATATCACAACAGAGACATTGCTGAGCATAGCTAAATCAATCAATCAATTAATCAATCGATTAATCCTGTATGAAAACTTCATGTTCAGTTCTAAAGTACTTGATATGTAATTATCACATTGCTGTGATGCTAAAGGCATTTAAATAGCATGTAGTATGATATTTGATTACGCAGGAAATTTACATACTATTTTAAGTGAACTACATGAGGTTACAAACTAAGATGTATACTATAACCTCATTTCTCATAAAAATATAGAGGCACAGACTAAGACTGAAACAACACACTTCAAAATGTCAGTGACTTATTTTTCAGTGGTAGGATTTCAAATGATTTCATGATTCTCTGTTCTATCTATACTTCCTAAAATACTCTACACTATCAAAAATCCTTTGATAGCTAACACTAACAGAATTCTTGCTCTATACCAGGAATTGTTCTACAAGCTTTTTATGTCATAACTCTTATAAACCTTACAGCAGCCCTATAAGAGAACCATTACTATATTCATATTTTTTTCAGATGAGTAAACAGAAGCACAGAGGTTAAATAATTTGCCTGCAGTTTCCTCAGTAGAAACTGACAATCTAGATTTGAACCTTAACGAGTTTGGTTCAAAGACCGGCACCACACTCTAAGTGTTCCACAAATAAGAACTGAGTTATCTTTCATAATCTCTAAAGCACTGTAATAATTATATTTAAAAAGTAAGAAACAAACTTGATGAATTTAAGGATTGCTATGCCTGGAATTTATCAAGATCACTGTATTTCCTTTTACATATATTAATAGGAAAAAACACAGGCAAACATTCTGAAGCAATGTTTGAATAAAGCTCTTCCTAAAGACATGAGTCTCTTCCAAACTTTTTACTTTGTGACTTTCCTTTAACAAAAACAAAATATCACGTGTTTTGTTGTCCTCAGGAGCATTGAGAAATTTCCTGCCTGAGAAGTAAATGACTGAGGAGGAAAAATTATAGACCATTATGGCATGCTAATAATCCAAATTAGATAAACAAACACAAGCAATGGAAAGGAAGAAAGAGCAAACGCATTCAGCAGAGAATGGTGATAAAGAGTAATGGACAGCTCATTCACAGCTAAAATTGCACAAGCTGAGCTGTCTAAGGGAAATGAGTCATCTGGTTCTCAAGTTATAAGAGAATCTTACAGAATACTTTCAGTTTGAATAGCTAACACTGCAGGCAATTGAAATAGGTCTCCAAATATCTGATTAAAGTCATGCACGATTACAACTGGTATAGAATATTTTGCACCTCTTTTACAAATAGTAAAATGCAGGTTAAATTTCCACCTTTATCTTACTTAACTTCCAAAGTAGGTATTAATTAAGGAAATAAATTAAGATATGCTTAACTAAATTCTTAGTTATGAAAATGAAGTCTCAAATTATTTATTAGGACATTATTCACTTCCACAATACATCTTAATGAACTGTTTTGTGCTTTGATTCAATAGTCCTTTTATTTCATGTGAATTCTTTAACATAAATGGATTTTCACACCAGAATCTGGTTTTAAATCTCTAAAAAATTAGCCTCAGAATACTGGAGTGACTGAATAGGAGGAAAAATAAAAAGAGGAATAATGTGAAGGGTGCTGTGCAATCATGAGAGATAAGAAATACATAAGATCAGAGGGAAAATAAAACTACCAATAATGTCATCTATAGAATTAAGTCTCCTAATTTTTTTAACTTAATTTGATCATGCAAATTGCCTACTAAAACCATCAGGCTAGGTGATTTTTTATTTCATTGCTTATAAATATAACTCTACCATCTGTTCTTCTATAAATGATATATTAAAAATCAAATCAATGATGATTTTTTCAATACATGTTCTTTTGTATAATGTATCTCCCATGATTCTATACCAATTTGCTAATGAAAGAGAAAACCTACTGTCTTTTTTTTCCAATTGTTCATGGAGTAAAACAAAACAATACATTTTATGGAAATCACAGAGTGGAAGAGAACTTTATCTAACATCTTTCCTAAGTTTTTATCACTGTTTTATCAGTTGACAAAGCAATGATGCTAAAGAAGAAACTATTTGACAATGGAAGTAGCCATATCTATAGTAACATAAAAAATAGATTTTAATTTAGATTTTAAAATTATAATAAATCTCTAACAAATTATACTTTTGAAACAAATTATTTGTCTAATCCCCATGTATGTATGTATGTATGTAGTGTGTATATATACTAAAAAGATATACCTATTTTCTCATCATTACAAATTGAGAAATTATTTAATATAGTACTTCTTGACCTTTTTCTTTTCTTTCTTTTGTTTTAGAATACCATGGCACAGATAATGATAATATTTTCATGTCACACTGAAGTACCAAGGAAGATTTGACAGTATATATATGGGGCTTGGTGAATGGATTAGTTAGATTTTCTTATATCATATAAGTAAATTTATGTAAATAAAAATATTTATATACAAGTAAACATAATATAAATATGTCATTATATATAAACACATAAGGACAAAACCTGGAGTACCAGGCAGACATATTTTGGCCATGGTTCAAACAGAATAGCTCCAAAGGTGGCTTGTTAGCTTCCCCGTATATAGTTCTCCCAATTACATATTCCCAAATATTGGCATTTAAGTGTAAAACAAGCTTAAAAAGTAGTGTGCCAATTACCACATTATAAAATTGTCAGATAGTTTACAATTTTGAAGGTAACTTTAAAAGTAAAAGCAATGTCCTTATATTTATGTGGTATATATGGATACTTCTGAGTTACTTTCACAATAAATTTAAATATAACAAAATAAATACATTATTGATTCTTATGCTCATTTGAAATCTATCTCTTAATGCTATAATATAAAAAATTTATTATTAACTCTCAACAAATATTTACTGAGAATATATTTTGATGTATATATAGATAATGAAAGAATATAATCAGAGAGTGAAGGAGGATTCGTTAGAATGAAACACAAAAAGAATAAGAAAATGGGAGTGATGGAAATTCTATGGTAATTTTCCATTATATAAATGAATGAGTATCCAGTAATCAATAAGTCATGAATTTTAGGTTTCAATGTTTCATATTCTTTGAAATAAATGATTTTCAAATATCCTCAAAAATAGTTCCCTATTTTCACAGTGTCCTAAAACACCCAAAAGTACAAAGTATATACAAGATTGTACACCTGTGGTGAGAAAAATTAAATGCATTTGATGTGGTTCAGTGAACAAGACTACTCTGCTTGTTTAAGCTGTTTATTTTTCTTTTCCTTTCAAATCCAAATAATAGACAGGCAAATCTTTCTCATTGCCAAACAGTGTCAGTAAGTAATCTTATACTGTTGGGTTCTCAAAGTTCCTAGTGAAAATATCCAAAAGCTTATGGAAGAAGTTTGTGTACAATGGAGTATACATTTTTCCTCTATTTCTACAGTAATATTTCCTCTTCCACATGCAAACACATAGTGTAGGTTTGTTCCTTCAAAAAAAAAAAATCAGGGTGCCTGGGTGGCTCAGTGGGTTAAAGCCTCTGCCTTTGGCTCAGGTCATGATTCCAGGGTCCTGGGATCGAGCCCCGCATCGGGCTCTCTGCTCAGCGGGGAGCCTGCTTCCTCCTCTCTGCCTGCCTCTCTGCCTACTTGTCATTTCTGTCAAATAAATAAAATCTTTAAAAAAAAAGATTTAAAAAAAATCAGTTGAAGTATGTATGTATGACAACTAGAGACATTCATAGAGGTAACCAGTCACATCTCTAGCACTCACCCAGAATCAGATCTCAAAAACACTGCCCATACTCTGGAAATGCCAAGTATTCATTTCTCTTTTATTCCTAAACCTACCACAAACTAGTTTCCATTCCCTTTGCTTCAATGAAGTTGTTCTCATCAGGGTCACAAATAGCCTCTACCTACTGGACATCTTCACCCTGTATAGCCCACAGGAAAATTAATTGCAAAATAAAAAATATTTTCATAGAAATCATTTCTACTTCCCTCTAAGCCATCTCCCATTTGACCTAGGAACAGAAACAACCTTACACAATCCAAATACATTCACTAAATCCAACCCTGTCCTTCAGGTCTCAGCCAAGGTTTCATATCTTCTGGAAAACATTTGATTACTCCCACAGCCCCATCACCCTGAACCTACCTCTGATGTAGCCCATCTTCCCTCCTTTCTATCTTCCCTTCTTCTCTCTCCCTTTCTTCATTTAATCAACTAATCTGTATTGAGGACTTATTAATTCCCAGTCACTGCTACAAGCATTTGGAATACTACTAAATGGGCAAAAATCATTTCTCCATGGAACTTCCATTTTAGTCATGGGAGAGACAAAAACTCACAAATAAGTAAATTTTATTACACTAAAATAGTTGCATTGTATTAACATTGCTTGTTTATTTGGCTCTCTTCCCAAACAATACCATAAGTCTCTTCATTACCATGTTTCTAGCACTTTATTAGGTACTTAAAAACATGTATTGAATCTAGAATCTGCCTTTCCCACTTACTACAGCTTAGTCTATTCCCATACTCCAGAGCTTTATACAAATTCACTTTAGACTAATGACACCTTAATGTTTTACTAGGACCCTAAAGAGAAGTTCTTTCTGAACACATCTAGATTATTGTGTTCCATGCATTAATTATTTTCCTTTTATTCCACTTTGGGAGTTTACTTTGTTTATTGATTGCTCTCCAGAAACTTAGTATTATAAATAATTATCTGTAACATTGTAACTTGATGTCATATTGGATTGCTCATCAGGTCATAGACTTTTAGAACTGTCTACTGTTAGTTGTTACATATAAAACAGAATCTAGTTCCTGGGCAGCACATATTGATCTACTTCATTAACTTTAATGGCTGTATGATATTCCATTTATACATAAGTAATTATATATTTAATCATTTTTAAGGACTTTTAGTACTTTCCAGTTCACTATCATTACAAACAATGCTGCAGTGACGCTCCCTGAATCTGCCCTATTTTGTGCTTATCTGAATGATTCTATAGGTTAGCTTCCTAGAAGTTGAATTGTTAGTTTAAACAATGAATGCTGACAAATTTCCTCCAAGGAGGGTCTGCCAATTCATAACCTCCAAAATAATGTAACTGCTGTTTCCCTTCCTTATTTACAGATCCTGTGTAGATGCAAATGTGTGTATTTAATTTTCTCATATTCTCATGATCATATAATAATTCCTTATGAAAGGGAATTTGTCCCTGAATGTGTAGCCTAGCTCGTATCTCTCTACTACATGTCCTCACAGTATACCACATCACATTTTATCCTAATGATTAACATCATAATGATGTGATGTTATGTCATTCACTTTTTTACTATCTTTCTTGCTTTTCAAAATCATTACCTCTTGAGTTAAATACATCAAGATGAAAAAAAGTAATTATAACGTGGATGGGTCTTTAAGCATGAAGTTTTCTTATTTTACTTATTTTAATAGTTTTTGTTATACTTTGCCTAATAAATGCTCAAGGAAACAACAGATACTTTTATCCAAATAATATTTTTCCTGTTCTTATACTTGTTACCATTTTCTCATAGGACACATGGTAGTGAAAAACCCTATAGAATAATTGCTTTTTTGAATTGACAGTAAAATATTATTTTTTAATTGGTGTCTGGTAAGTTGTTTCCTTTTAAAGTCCTAAGAACAAGCCAAAGTAAAGTATGTCCCCAAACTGTAGAATATCATGTTGGTATATATTAAATTTAAACCTGTTACTTACATTGTTTAAATACTATTATCAAATCTCTCTTTAAACAGGATGGACCACATGGTGATTCTAGTTAGGGAAGATGAACAATTTAAAAAAGTAGTTTTAATTTTTGGTACTGTAAAAATACTATGGTGAATATAAAGTAGAAGGGAAGTGAGAAGAGGTTATTGGACAGGGAATTTACATCAGATGGACTCTGAAGAGGCAGCATTTTTTTTTAAGATGTTATTTATTTATTTGACAGACAGAAATCACAAGTAGGTAGAGAGGCAGACAGAGAGAGAGGAAGAAGCAGGCTCCCCACTGAGCAGAGAGCCCTTTGTGGGGCTTGATTCCAAGACCCTGGGACCATGATCTGAGCCAAAGGCAGAGGCTTTAACCCACTGAGCCACCCAGGTGCCCCATGAGAGGCAACATCTAAATTAAGTTGCTGTATCTTTGATCAGGTGCTGAAACTTTTTTGCTTTGTATTTTACTTTAGTAGCACATGATTGTAGCTATGTTATTTTTATTTGCTTATTTAATATATTTTTGTCCATGTGTTCACTTTAAATCCACCTCTCAGTTTATTTCTGGTTTGTTTATCCTAAATAGTATGTGTTTGGGTTTAATTATAATTAAAGGTGAAAAATGTTGTCTATTATTGATGAGTACAAACCATTTAAGTTTGTGATCATAAATGATCAACTTGTTTTCCATCAAGTGTTAAGTGCCTTTGTGTTGGCTTTAAAATCTTTTCACTATTTTCTATCGTTGATTGCATTTACTATGCTATATTTTCTTCTGTTTTCTGCAGGGAAAATTATTGTAAAAAAAAAGTATCTTTAATATATTAATAGCTATACTTAAACTGACAGTCTTCATGTTTTAAAAGTCAATAATTTAATTGTATTAAGAATATTAGTATCTATACTGGTTATTAGATAAGACTGATGAATCACTGAACTCAACCCCTAAAACTAATAGTACACTATAAGTTAATTAATTGAATTGAAATTAGAAAATAATATTGGTACCTATTTGTTGTTCTATCCATGAATACTCACACTGTTTTTAGTTATTTACTATCGTAACATCACTTTCATTTATTTTTTATACATTTCTCCTGATACACATGTGCATAAGATTCTCCAGAGTATAAACTGAGTTACAGGGGCTACAAAAGTAAACCTACACAAAATAATGTCAAACTGTATATGCTGTTTATAATTGTAAAGCAATAATTTAGAAGTCCTATAAATCCATACTTTCTCCAACTATTATATTGTTAGCCTTTTAATTTTGGTCCATATAATGTGTAAAATTTTATCGTGACGCATTCTTAATTTGCCTTTTCCCTGGTTATTTCTGAGGGAAGAATCTAATGAATTTGACTATCACTTCATGTATAAGGCCATGCATGTTTCCTCATCTGTCCATGCCTTTTCATGTCTTTTGCCAATTGATCTGTTGGACTGTCTTTTTCTTACAATATTAAAGAGTCTTTTGTATATCGTCAATGAAATAATTTCTTAGTTATATGTATTGTAGATACCTTCTTTCAATCTGTGGCTTATGTTTTCATCTTTTTTATGTTTTGTTGAACAGATGTTCTTAATTTTAATTAGGTTGAATTTATCACACTTTTATTTTACAGTTATTGAATTCATTTATTTAAAATTCTATGAAATTATGGCTATGAAATTTTCCCACTAATTTTGCATGAAAAATCATATGTCTTTTCAATTATAGGAAATGCTTTTATTTCCCCCAGCTGAGGAGCGTTCTCTTTTGCTATACTTCCTTACTGTTTCTGCCTTACTTGTTCTGTTTCACTCTCCCTAGATCTCCATCTGTACAGATTGGATTCCCCTTCTAGAATAAAATGTATATTATTTTCTCTTAGTTTATTTTACATTTATTTCTTTGTGGTATACTTTGAGAAATAATGTCAAATTGCTCTTTGATATTAGCAAATTTGTTTTTCTATCTATAGTGTCAGTCCTGTTGTCTAAGGCATTCAAAGGAGATTTTTATTTCTATTACTGCATTTTACTTTTTTGTAAGTAACTTCCCTCACCCCACCCTCGCCTTATTTAGCTCCATTTTATCTCAAAAAAAACATGTCAGCTTTTAAAAATATATATACTATCCTTATCTCCTTGTGAAGTCCTTTTTTACAATGTAGGTTTTCTTGTCTGAAAAGACCAAACATTTTCTTTTCTATCACTAAATATTTTAGAGTAGTGTTTTCTTTCCAATGATCCACACTGTGTGATTCTTGGGGGGGAGGAGCTATAATTTTATTATCTGTTTCTTGGTCATGTCTTAGCTTAGACAGTCTTCTTTAAAAAATGGTCTACTCATACCCAATTTTGTTAAATGACCTTATGTTTGCTGTTTCAGTTGCAAAATTCAGTTCCTAGTTAGCCATTTCCATTACTGTTGTGCACTGAGGATGTCAGTGGTTATAAAATAATATGTTCAACATTTACTGGAATTTACATAAACATTTTTATTTATTTTGTGTATAACTCACTTTGTGTATTGGTTTGTATTATAGATATCTGTTTTATTTTATTGTTTGATAAAAGTTCCTTATGTCTTGTCCTACATTAGGTTTATTTTTGTTTGTTTTTTTCTTTCATACTTTTGATATAACATGCTTGTACATCTCCTTATAATTGTTTTTAGGAGTAAATAAGATGTTTTAAAATGCGATCTCATAAAATACTTAGAATTTCCACTATCACCCATAATGATGAAAATCTAGAATGTATCTCATTTAATCTACCAGAGAAAAATTGGGGAGGAGGTTAAATTGTCACAGGATGATATCAATGGTGAAACATATTTTTGTTATTTATATTTTGTTATTTATATCCAGTGAATGGAAACACAAGAAGGAAAGGTGTATAAAAGAGACAGAAAGGGAAGAAATCCTTATTAGTGTCCTATGTTAAAAAGAGTAGACAGTACAACAGTGTCATAAAGAGTATTTTCTTTTAACTTACTTATTTTTTGGTTTCAAAGTACTACCTACAGTCATGTGGGTAATAGTAAACAGATATAAAGCTGAAGAATAAAACAGTGATAAAAATTTTGCTTGATATCTTCAAAAACAAAAAAAATACATGATTCAATAAGGGCCGGGATGATTAAAACTTACCAGTAAAAAAATGAATGTATTTGGAAAAAAATCAAGTAAAAATTAGAAAAACAAAATCAAACATTAGAGGTAGACCACTGCAAATTTACAGCTATAATATGGCACATTATGTTGAATCAAAGTTAAGAATGATTGCTACAGGGGCGCCTGGGTGGCTCAGTGGGTTAAAGCCCCTGCCTTCAGCTCAGGGCATGATCTCAGGGTCCTGAGGTTGAGCCCCACATCGGGCTCTCTGCTCAGCAGGGAGCCTACTTCTCCCTCTCTCTCTGCTTGCCTCTCTGCCTACTTGTGATCTCTGCCTGTCAAATAAATAAATAAAATCTTTAAAAAAAAAAAAGAATGATTGCTACATAATATTTGTCAAATATATTCTGCATTTGGGATTAAAGATTTCATGTATATATTCATTAAGTATATATTATGACTAGTATTAAAACTGTTTTGACAGTAGTGCAGATTTGACCATTTAAACTAGACAGTGATGTCTACTTTTCTTTCCCTAAGGCCTACTTATAAGATTCACACTTACTACTTATAAGATTCACATTTATTTGTTTGTTTGTTTGTTTGTCTGTTTGTTTTATTTACAGGGGGAGAAGGAGACAAAGAATCTTAAGCAGGCTCCATGCCCAGTGTGGAGCCTGACATAGGGCTCAATCTCATAACTCTGAGATCATGACCTGAGCTGAAACCAAGAGTCAAGAGTCTGACACTTAATCAACTGAGCCACCCAGGCACCCTATAAAATTCACATTTAAATAATATACAGGTATGAAACATCTTCCTATAGACTATAATCCTACCAAACTTTCATTTGAGCCATTGTGTAATAAATTAACATTAAAGGAATAAATGAAAAAGGGGAAAAACCATATCCGTTTAGTAGAGAGAAAGAGAGAGAAAAGCATCTTGCTATGGTTCTGGATCTTCAAAAGCTGACTCACTGGAAAGTGGGATCAACTATGAAATTGGCTTACTTCTGTTTTCAGGCTGTATGATCTGAACAAAATCCAGTACTTAGTATTGCAACTTTCAGGCAGGATGCACTGGGTGAGGGAAGTCCTTCAGGGGAGTGAATTCTTTAGGAGGTTCATCTTTACTTTACAGAATTGGGGGGAAGTCAAGAGTTTCTTTGCTCAGTACCTTTATCTGGGGACTCCTCTGACTGAAGGATAGGATAGACTCAGACCACCAGAGTTTAGACCAACAACTCAGTATTAGGTAGGAGAGTTGAGCCCCCCAAAAGTCAGATATCTCCCTGCATAAGGAGCACTAGGAAAAGCTCAGTTCTGCTCTTGTGGAAGACATGCTTTGTGAGGAGTCGGCCTGCTGGAAGAACCCTATTCCTGTAGCTCTAACCCTGGGCTGAGGGAAGGTGGCATCTGGTCCATACTTGACAAAGGACTGCATCTGCACAGCATCAGAGCTTGATGTTCCTCCCTCCTCAGAGATCTGTTCATCCAGAGCATTCCAGGCAGTCTCCTGGGTCTCAGCTAAATGACCTTCTTAGATCACCAATGATGTCAGGAACCTTTCCAGGATATTTAAATCCTTAATAGTTGGTCTAATGTGTAGGTACTTGGGGTTTTTATGTTACAGAGCTCTCAATCAATTATGAGTTTTTCTCTCATGGGAAATAAAATGATTTTGATAATAGGCAATGATTTTTTTTTCAAATAACATATTTCTGAAAAACTTCTGGCTATAATTTTATGTGCCTATCTCTTCACATACATGACTGATCTTTTTAGGTATGTTGGAAAGATCCTCCTCCATTTTGTGGAATAAATTCACTTTCAACTGCATATTTTGTGAAAATGAATTTCTTTTTTTTTTCTTTCTTTTTTTTGGTTCCATTCTGGAAGGAGTTTAAGTTTCCACTGGGTCTTTTCCCTCTCCCTTTTTGTATGTATGTCTTTTCTAACTGCAGCAAAATTTTATCAGTTCAAAGATTTTTGATATGAGCTTAAAGTATATCAATCTTTTCACCTTCAGTTAGTATTCATGTCTTTTTTTCAGTACGAGTTTTTAAATGAGTAACTCAACTGCATCAATTAATTTCTTCAAAATGACTTTTGTTTCATCTTCTAAGAAGTCTTCATTTTTCCAAAGCATTCATTATTTACAATTAGAAATTCCCACTATCCATCTTCTTCAAGAGCAACAACCCAGTCTCATTATTTGCTTGTGTTCACCTAGAAGTTTCATCTTTTACTTTTAAAATTTGTTTCATACACACATTAGCATTTTCTAACATTTTATCCTGTTTAATAAATTTGCTCCCTTTCCCTTTTCCATTCTCTGGCTTCTTCTGAAAGTAACTTTGCCCTTCTCTAAAGATCAGAATTCATCCAATGGATCGTTCAGTACTATCTGAAGTTGTTCTTCATTCTTCTGATGTGTTTTGAAGGCTGTCTGGGTTGCAGGTCCATGAAATTGGTTCTGTTTTGATGTATTTTCTAAAGACTGAAACTCTTCTCAAACCTCAGCCGCCAGTTTAACTCGCTGTGGAGTTTTTTCCTCTTTTGTTCCTTCTCTAAAAGTCTCTATTACAAGTCCAAGGAAAAAGTTGGAGATCTCCAAGCTCTTTATTAAAGATTTCTAATTTACATGTTTTTTAATAGTTTGTTCTTGAATCTGGCTTCTCTTAAAGTTGATTTAAGTCTTCTCAGATTAATTTTCTCATAAATTTGCTGTCTTTATTCTAGAACATCTGCCCAGAACCAAACATTGTAATTAGAAATGTCTTCTCATTTTTAGTATTTCTCATATATTATCCTTTATTTTTTTGGGGGGGCAAGGATAAGATAGATTTGTCTCCATGTCTCTATGTGGACTGGTTTATTATATTGGGCTTTTTGGTGTGTTTTTTTTTGTTTTGTTTTGTTTTTGTAAAGAGTTTCAGAAAGCAAAACAATACTCGAAAATGGAAAAACACTCTAATTATGCTAATTACTCAATGTTAGACAAGTCCCTTGACTACTGTACATTATCTGATAATCTCTTATTATCTGATGATATCCTTTATACCTTCTAATAAAATTATATCATGAAAATAACTCAAGATGTGTAAAACATTTTTTGAAAGAAAAATGTTAAATAAATTATGGCTGCTGACACAGGTTAGGACATTTACTAAATACTTTTATTCAAATAATATTCTAATCTAGACTCTAGGCCATGTGTAGTATAATACATATCAAAATTGGATCAGATAAAAATCAGCCTTCAGGTAGTACTCACCAACTTCACGGAGGTCGCTGCACATCATATATGCCACATTTGGCAGTAAATATTAATTATTCTTTTCAGTGACTCCCCTTGTTCAGAAACTTAAGTAGGACAATGCCCAAGGAGTTCACTGAATAAAGATTTTTAAGACTGTACATAACTAACAGCATGAAAGTTTCTGAAGAGTTGATTTAAGTATAACTCATTAATTAAATCAGTAAATGGAGAGTGACCACCTACTATATATCAAGCTCTGGGTTATACACCAATAATTTATGGTGTATAAGAGGAATGTTTAGTCTGGTGAGGAGCCCTGTCAACTGAGGACTATGATACAAGAGAAATAATCTGACAAACAAACACCAGAGTGCTAGGGAACACTTCTATGGAATCATTAAACTCAAAATGAGATTAATGAGCTTTAGGGAGCCTTGTTCCTAAAAGTGATGTCAAGATACAAAGACTACTGGGGTACCTGGGTAGCTCAGTCTGTTAAGCATCTGCTTTTGGCTCAGGTCATGATCCTGAGGTCCTGGGATCGAGCCCTACATCCAGGCTCCTGGGGGCTCCCTGCTCATTGGGGAGTCTGCTTCTCTATCTCTGCCCCTGTTCCTGCTCTGTTTCTCTCTTGCACATACTCTAATAATAATAAAATAAAATCTTTAAAAAAAAGATATAAAGACTGCACTGTGGGATTTGGGTATCAGTAGCCAATTGGTTCTCACTAATAAGTTGGTGAAGTATTTCTGAAACAAATAGATCTAATTGGTTCTTGCTAAAATAGGTTTCAATGTGCCACTTTACTACTTTATACTACTTTATAATGAGGAAAGTAACTCTTCTATGTACCAAAATACTTAAATTTCTATGAACGTCATTTTCTGTTCTATAAACACAAGCTAGAGTTGCTATCTCAATGTTACATTTATGACATTTTCAAATGATTTCTTAGCATACATATTCTGTCTTAGTCCTAGCCTGATGCCGCTGTTGTGTTAATAGACAGAATGGCAAAGTTAAAGAGCCAGTGAAACTCAAATACAATGCAAGTCTTAGTAGGAAAAACATTTTCTTTCATCAACATTACCATTTTCAGCATTTCAGCACTCTGCAATACTATTGAACTTTACTGATTTTTTACATGTAGCTTTCTAGAGGCTGATTCCCATTATTAAAATATCTTTGTTTCTATTTTTAATTAAATATTGAAATATTTTTATTTTTCATATTATTGCCCTTGGGACGATACAATAACATTATTATGTTGAAACAATTTTCTGTCAGACACATAAAGCTGCTAATATATTCAGATGGTTGTGCTAAAATTAAGTTTCTTTGGAAACACTTGATTTGAATTTTAGGAAAACCCAGATGATACCTTGGTAATGAAAATGTCAACTAAAAAAAAAAAAAAGTAATGCAGCACTGTTTTTGCCTTATTTCAGTTTAGTACAAAAAATATTCCAAATGTTTAATTTCTTCTTGAAAAAAATAAAAATATAAATATATTTTCACATATTCCTAAGTATGCTAGGACTTACAGATGCCCAATTTCAACCACAGATGTTAATATTTTATTTACTAGCTATATGACTTGAACAAGGAATTAAATAACTCTGATCCTCTGTACCCGTGTCTTTAAAATAAGGATAACTTTGGTACTTACATCACTGAATTACTGTGAAAATTAAATAAGTGCTATTTGATTTCTTCTCTCAAAGGGTATATAGCAAGATATGTTTAAAGGTCTTCATAAGCTGGTCTTATGAAGACCAAAAGCTGGTCTTTATTATCCTGTCTATTCTATTAACATGAAACTATACACAGTTTGTTGAACATATGACACTGCTTTATAAATCTGTGAGGCTGTTCATGTTCAACTGCCTGTTGATACCTCCTTTTTGGCTTCTCTTTACCATGCTGTTAAAGTTCTGTTGCATCCTCGAAATTCGAATTCTTTCTCCGGGAACCCATTCATTCTCTCTTGGCAAAGATCACTGTTCTGTTATTATCCAGTTATTTGTTTAACAACTACTTATAGGATGTCCACCATTGTCTGATGTTTTAGAATTCATCTTTTTAAAATTTTTCTTTAGAATCTTATGTTTATGTTTTGCTCTTCTTTGTTCTTCATCTTTTTATCATCAGGTCCATGCTCCGTTTGTTGAATAAATGAAAGGAAGACTGAAAGGCCACCATTTTCACACTTACATTCATTTCTCTCTCTAGGGGATTAAATATTTGTTCAACTGATTCATAATATTTATCATTCAAATGATTAAAACCAGGGTACCTATAATAGCATTCATTAACAAGGAAAACAATGTTTCAGTGCTGGAGAATGTGTACTATGAACTATTTTCTAAGAAGATATAAGATGGGGGTGTCTGGGTTGAACAGCTGGTTAAGTGTCTGATTTTTCATTTTGGCTCAGGTCATTATCTCAGGGTCATGAGATGGTGCCTCATGTCAGGTTCCATATTCAGTGCAAAGTCTGCTTGGAATTCTCTCTCCTTCTCCCTCTGGCCCTCACTCCTACTCATACTCATGCTCTGTCTCTCTCCCTCAAATAAATAAATAAATCTAAGAAAAAAAAAAAAAAAAAGGAAAGTATAAGATGAATGCATCCAGAAGAAATAATGTTGTTTTATGGATGATAAGTAGGAGTATTCAAAAGAACACTTGCAGTGAAAAACCTGTGAGAAAGGATAAGATATTTAGTGTAAAACAAAGAAACAAACAAAAACTTAGCACATCTGTTAAAGCCTAAACCTACCAACCAGATAACTTGTCCAATATATACAAAAGTCTGAGGCCTGGTAAATTCTTTCAGCTTGTTTCTAGGTTGGGGTAAAGTTACCTTCTCTTTTACTTGCTTCCTTTTTAATATTAACCTAGTGGTAATTCTGATGCAGCCAAAACCACAGAAGGTATAAGACTGTCAATAATTGAACCAAAAAATGCTCTATCACTAGATGTCTAAATAAGAACAATAATAACAGCAAAAATAGCAACAATAATAACAAAATCTATCAAGAACAAAATAACAGCTATATCTTTGAGTGCTTACTATGTGCCAGAAACTATGCCAGCTGGGAGAACAACAAGCCAAGGTAGCACCACAGCTGTATTTTCTAGACTTTTCCTAAATAATTTTCACAAGGTCTGAAGAATCCTTAATTCCACTCTCTCTTTTCCCAGATATTTCACTTTTGCCAATGCCCCTAACAAACCAGTAGGTTCCAAATTAATATTTTAAAGATTATTCATGAAATCTAAAATCTAAACTTTTATGATAATAAAATCCTAGTCAAAATAATGACTTTATTGCCCTAAGAAAAAGATTCCAAATCCCTAAAGTGTATTTAACTTTTTACACAATCTGAATCTATTTTCTCTTTTAGACATTTTCATCTATACCATTCCTTCCAAAACCTTTTTTCTATTGCTCTCGAACATGAATCCCTCCTTAAACCTGAATTATCTATTCGTTCTTTGCCTCCTCCAAATACCAAGCATATTCCACACTCAAACCTGTTTTCCTTGCTGGACCCGCAGGCCCTCTTTTCTTTTAATCCCTTTTTATAAATCCTCCCCTATTAAACCAAAATATAGCAAGAGTCTAAAAAGTTTATTCTATTTATGTGCAAGAAAAATAGCAACACTGTCAAACTTTCTTAAGTAGTGCTGTGGAGGAAATGATTTGGGTAGATTACTTGTTGGTTTGTAGTTTATAAAACTTCTAGCTTTAAAGCCCGGAAGTGTCACTGAAAACTATGTAGATGTATGAGCGAGAGATAAAAATAAAGACATGGAGATAGGTAAAAATTTTGAGAATTTCAATTCTCAAAAACATGAGAGACTATTTAAAAGAAAACATAATAAACCTAAAAACAAAGTGATTAAAAACAGGTAAACCAATAGACAATAAGAGCAAAAACTTACCATAAATACTACCTGCATTATTATTGGAGCCAAGGGAGAAAAAAAAAAAAATTGAAGGAATCCCAAGTAACCAACTACAATTATTTCATGACGTGAAAATAAGCTAAAAATACTGTATCTGTAGAAGCTTTTTTTTAAAGATTTTTTATTTATTTATTTGACAGAGACCACAAGTAGGCAGAGAGGCAGGCAGAGAGCGAAAGAGAGGGAAGCAGGCTCCCCGCAGAGCAGAGAACCTGACGATGCAGGACTCGATCCCAGGACCCTGAGACCACGACCCGAGCTGAAAGCAGAGGCTTTAACCCACTGAGCCACTCAGGTGCCCCAAAGTTTTGTTTCTTACAGAATAAAAAAAGACTAAGCAGGCCTATGATAAAGAGTCTTATTTAATAATGAAATTCATATAACTATAAGAAGCTGTATTTATCTTCCAAATACTAAAAACAACAGTATCACATTTGAAAAAAAAAAATCACACTTAGAAAAAATAAATGTAGTATTACTTTACTTAATTTTTAATATTCAAAAATTATTACTAAGTAATGTAAAATTCTTCAAAGAAATCTTAGAAAAATGCTTTATCATCTGAACCATGAGACATTTCCCATATTCAAGGAAAAATAATTCCATTTAGTGAGCATTTACTATGTGCCAAGCCTTGTATTATGCCCTCTTTAAAATCATTACCTCATTTAATCCCCAAAATAATTTAATTAGGTCATTATAATTATTATTATTTCCACTTTTCATTGAAGGAAACTAAAGCTAGCTGACAGAGGTGAAGAACTATACCCAAGGTCAAGTTAGTAAATGCAGAGACATGATTTGCACCCATGCATTCTGTCTCAAGCACAAGCTGATTATATTAAATTCTACTGTCTCACACAATATAAAATTTAACTATTCTTATTCCTTACTCCATTTTTCTTATCCTACTTAATTATAATTTTACCATATTCCCTAAAAATAAACGTTTTTTTTCCCTAAGTCATTAGAATTTGAAATATGCCACTATTCTTCTTGGGATTTTTTTGGTTATCTAAATCTAAAACCAGCTTTAGATAGTTTAAGCCAAAAAAAAGGAGACTATATCTGGATATAAGACTATCTCACAAAACACAAAGTTGCAAAACTTTCCCCATAAAAAGCCATGTGTAACCCAGGTAGATTTTTTTTGTCTACATCTGCCTCTACTCTTTCTTCAGACTAACTTTTTAAAATACATACGGAAGGTGGAAAATGTCCACCCTGCAACACCCAGGTTTCAATGTTTTGTTTCCTGCTCAAACAGTTCAGAATGAAATAAAATCTCTTACCCTCCACACCCCCACAACTCACCTCCCCCGCACCCCCACCAATTTCAAGGAGACTCTGCTTCTCCTGGCTTTGGTCATTTTCTCAACCAGATTCAGGCCACCAGATTTGAGGGCTGAGTCAGGTGGTACAAACATAGCTTCAAGAACCCATACCTACACATCTGTGAATTTGAGGGGGCAGACAATTTCACAAGTATATACCTCAATCATATTTATCCCACAATTTATGATAAAATCTTTATTTCTCACAGAAAAGAATCCTATAACTAAGAAACATACTACCTACAGAAAACTCAATCTTAAGAAGCTATACATGAAGGGGACGAGAATATGCTATCACACAATATGCCACTTCAGCATAAAAATTATTTTGAACTAAAGGCAATTAAGAAAAAACAAACACAGAAAGAGTTCTTTATCCTCTCTCCTCCTATCTGCCTGAAAGCAGGACATAAATTTCACTTTGTGAAAGTGTTCCTTCTCCCCTCTCCTGTACCAGAAAAACCATTATCACTGGATTCAGAGAGCACTGCGATGCACAAATAAACGTTACTAAAATAACTTATTTTCTGTTAGTTTTCCCCATACATTTACCTTCCCACAATTAACCACTTCTAGATGCCAAACCCTTTTCCTTGTCTTGCTAATTTTCCATGATTTATCATGCTTTGTTAAGACGGTATACAAGCTGTTGAGCCTAGAAGCAACTTTTGGTCTTCACTTCTTTTCTATGAAGGTCTCCATGCACATAAAAATAAATTATCAACATCAACCAAAATGTATTTACCTTTTGTTCTATTATGTCCTTTGTCAGTTTAATTCACAGATCTCATTAACTGAAAAAAGAGTGTGGAAGAAAAGTTTTTTTTCTCCTATGTATTATACATTATATAAATATATTATAAAGATAGAGATATACAGATAATTGGACCAATGTAGTCAAATGTTGATGTTGAAATTTTAAGCATGGAGCCAATCTGCAAATGTTTAAATAGATATTAATGTTTTCAGGATCAATCACATGAAATGTTCTGGACAACAGGTCAGTAAAATCTAATTGATATTAAAAATTCTGATAGAAGGGGTGCCTGGGTGGCTCAGTGGGTTAAAGCCTCTGTCTTCGGCTCAGGTCATGATCAGGTCCTGGGATCGAGCCCCACATTGGGCTCTCTGCTCAGCAGGGAGCCTGCTTCCTCCTCTCTCTCTGCCTACTTGTGATCTCTCTCTGTCAAATAAATAAATAAAATCTTTTTAAAAAATTCTGAAGGAAAAAAAAAAGAGAAAAATTCCATTCTGTCTTATTAAAAACTACTGAATCCAAAGCATGACCAATGCAGAGAGGGTATAACACTTTTCTTTTTTTTTTTTGGTTGTTAATGCAACTCAAGAGACAGAACACTAAAAATATTCTGGTTTTAAGAAAATAAGAAATGCAATGCAGTTAGGATGTGCTGATTCTTGATTGGGTTATATGAAAATCCAGATATTTTTAAATTCATAAACTTCCATAATTGAGGACTATGACAGCAGAGTTCCATATTTCCATTCATTTTCGATTTTGAGTGTGTGACTACAAGAGAGTCTTTTTCATGCGATTTTTCAATGGTTCCTGATACTCAGAGTAATGTATGAAACATTAATGTTCTGAGTTTTGTAAGTATACAGCATACACCAAATCCCCACTGAAAGAAAAGCTCCTCAATTCCTAATCATTTCAATAGGCTCTAATGTAATATTTCCTACATTGCAAATCACAGCACTTTATTTAAGGAAATCAGTCTGGCCAAGTGAGCTCTGTGGAGTGCAGCCTGCACAGACATCAGTTCAAAGGATCAGATGTCAAAGTGCTCCCTCTAATGTCCCTTAATCATCACTCCGATTAGTGCTTGAATAGAACTGTGATTAAAAATGCTGCTGCCATTGTCTACCTATTCAGTCGTCTAGCATTCTACGTAGGTTCCACCGATTAGTGTTTGAATAGGGGAACGATTAGAAAGACAGCTGCCATTGTATGCCCATTCCAAAAACAGCAAAACCCACATATTTATTTGCTATGAGCACCAAATAAATGTTTTGCAAAGGTAAAATATACTATTAGGCTCTAAAGACAATTTAGCTGATTTCTTTTGTTCAGAGCATTCTATTTTCCCATATGCAAAGATATTTCTTATTTGCAAATACAGTAATATGCTTCATTAATATCTTTTAAAATATACATATTCTGTTTTTATAGACATAGTCTTAACACACATCTGCTTTATTATATAGTACTTATTGACCTACAATACATCATATAATTCCAGTTTAATATTATGACTATCCAAAGAATTTCTGTATAAACAAATCAGTTTGGTTCCAGATCTTTTGAATCCCTTCTCAATAGCCATAGACTAATATGCAATCCATATGAATGACATCTCCAAAGAGAAACTTCCTTGTCAAATATTGAGAGAAAATATCTCATTCTCAAGCCATTCTAAGACAGGGGCACATCTTAGGTTAGTGACTCACATAGGAAGAATCAGCCAGGGTTAGAGTCCCCATGTTAACACAGACCCATATAGATTGATGAAACTGGGCAAGCCCAAGGCATCATGCTGAAGGATTTTTGGAGAAAGGAAAATGTGGTTAAAAAAAATTGTTGTTTTTTTTTTTACACAGAAAGGTAACTCATTCCTACTTTATGCATCTATTAGGGTTCAAAAAAGCGATGTCCTTTTCTGTTTCTCCCTCTTTCTGTCTGTCTCTTACACACACTCTTCCAACACACACGCAATTTGCTGCCAGGATATTTCTGGGCAATATAGGAAATGTTCTGTTTTTCTTTATCATTCTTAATATCTTCCTGTTCCTTACCTCTCCACGTTCTTTCCATATTTAGTTATGCTGTTCTGTGTCCACTGTCATAATGGACCTACATCTGTAGTAACAGAAGCAGACCAGGGAGCATCAATGTTTCAGTGCTAATAATTAGATTCAGTAACACTTGTGGAGTATATGTACCAGGCACTGTTCTAAGTATACTATGCAAATTGAGCCATTTAACCCCCATAGCAAGTGTATCAGGTAGATTCTATTAGTATCCTCATTTTGCAGAAGAGGAAATGGAGGCAGGAAGATCAAGGAATTTACTCAGGATCTTACAGCTAGTAAATGGCAGAACCAATAATTGAAACCAATTAGTTTGTCTCTGGAGTTCACTCTTAACCAATCAGTCTGCTGACAGGTCATTCTTTTTGGTTCCACTATCTTCTTTCATTAAAAAAAAAAGGCGGGGGGGAGAAAAGAAAAAAGAAAAAAAAAAAAAACTTCAAAGATAAGGTCACTCACTTTAAAGGGAACGTTTTCTTTCTTTTGCTAACAAAACTAAAGAAACACACCTTATACTTAGCCCGAAGTTTTTTCCAGTTCAACTTAAACCCTGACTAGGTAACTACACTCCATCCTAATCAACAATAAAGTTAGTTTAAGAAAAAAGAAAAAGAAGGGGCACCTGGGTGGCTCAGTGGGTTAAAGAAAAAAGAAAAAGAAAAAGAACCATCACTTAGCCATTATAAAATTTCAAACAAAGAAGAGCAAAATAAAAGTAACAGGGCTGATGGCTGACAATTACAAACGAGTTTAATTTGTGTGTCACATGGATATGGAGAAAGTTGTGATCAGTGTGAAATAAATAATTAAATCAAAGCTCTCTCGTAACAGCCTCAGGAAATCAAGAGTTAATACTTTTCTTCTTTTTAGTCAATTAACGTTTTATTACATATTTCTGCCTGCAGAATAAAGCTCTGACAATACTAGTGTAGAATGAAGCACCAAGAAAACATATACACACACAGAGAGAACCTAATATGTAACAAAACTAAATTACAGCATGTAGCAAAGACTGCTTTCCTAACCTGATGACATGCACTTCTTATAATGAAATCACCAGACTACAGAACTTCTCAATAAATATAATTATTAATATCATCTTTACCATTATCAGTGTTAATGTTACATGTACTAGTCTTTGCTGATCTCTTCTCATTACTTGGCATTACTTGGTACATATCTTCACACTACACTTCAGCCATGCAGTACTAAAGCTGTTTCAGGACCTGGGTTCAGTATGCTCTCTCATCTCAATCTTTCCAGTATATGTTTTCCATTCTAGTGGGATCCCCCTTCTTCCTGTTTTCCTCCTCCATCTGTATTTTCATATTAAATTACGGTTTCTCAGGGAGGCCAACCTTGAATCCTGAGACCAGATTCCACAGCTGTAATTCCCATGGTTAACTACACCTGCAAGGCCTGATTGTGAATGACTTTAATGCCTGTGAAAAAGACTGTAAGTTGTCAGGGCAAGAAAAGTGCTTGCCCTTTCCCCACCACTTTT